>JACVVK020000165.1:660000-732500 GCA_018292915.2 Batillaria attramentaria
CGTTAACTACCTCTACCGTTGGAAAATAAAGTTTTCTTGATTCTTGATTCTTGATTCTTGGTTCTCTCCAACCGCCCCCCCCCCCTCTCTCTCTCTCTCTCGTGTGTAGTCGAGTCGTGAGTTCGATTCCCGTGAATTTGTTTTTGATGCTGTTGTTGTTTTTCGTTGACCTCAGTCTCTGATATCACCATTATGTGGTGAAAAAGGACGTTAAACCCTTAAACATCCTCCTCCCACTCTGCCCCCCCCCCGGACTCTCTTTATCTGTGTGTGTGTGTGTGTGTGTGTGTGTGTGTGTGTGTGTGTGTCTGTCTCTGTGTGTGTGTGTGTGTGTGTGCCCTGACCAGTGGCGCCGGAAGATGTTGGGGGAAAGGGGGGCAGAGTCTCAGAGGGGGGAAACGCCAGAGCCTGTGAAAGGACGTTGCCCGGAGAAAGTGAAAAGCTAGGGGGGGGGGGGGGGGGCGGCGGCGTCAGCGTTCAAATACTGCACAGACAAAAACCTTTCCGAACCAGTGAGCCAGTGAGCCAGTGAAAGGAAGGACATTGCCCGAAGCAAGGGGGGGGGGGGGGGGGGGCGGTGCGCAGACAAAAAGCTTTACGAACCAGGGAGCCACTCCAAGGTAGGACGTTGCCCAAAGAAAGTGAAAAGCGGGGGGGGGGGGGGGGGGGGGTTCAGATGCTGCGCGGACAAAAACCTTTACAAACCAGGCAGCCACTGAAAGGAAGCACGCTGCCCAAAGAAAGTGAAAAGCAGGGGAGGGGGGGGGGGGGAGTGATTGCCAGACGACTTTCTGCCAAGTCGTTTTGACATTTCATGCAACGGCTAAACTGAGTTCTCTGTTGGGTGGGATGAGGGAGAGAGCAGGAAGAGGGGTAGGGTGAGGGGAGGTAGGGGAAGGGAGGGGGGCAAGACCATGGCCTTGCCCCCCCTCTTGCCATAGTCACCTGATTTTCCGGGGGGGGGGGGGGGGCAAAAAGATACTCTTGCCCCCCCTGCTTGGGTACAGGTGGGGGGGGGCAGCTGCCCCCCCTGCCCCTCCCCTCCCCCGGTTCCGGCGCCCCTGCTGACATGTCCGACTGTCATCGTTTCAGGTTCTGTGGCCCCGCCACCTCTATAGAGGTTCCGACTGTAACCACCCCAAGACGCTGTATGGAGCTGAGAACTGAGACAGAGGCCATCGCCCACACGGGTCTCAGAATGGCCGTGTTGACCTTATTTCCTGATCAGGTGGCGCTTGTCAACAGACCCGAGCCACAGCCTCCACAGCAAGATCTCGTGCTACTGTGGGGGCCCCCAGGTATTGGAGTGGGTTGGGGGTCGTCATATGAATACGTTTTGGAAACAAACATTTTCATAATTACAAAAAGAGAAACTGAGGTAGTAGTAGTAGTAGTAGTAGTAGTTGTACTGGTGGTGGTAGTAATGGTAGTAGCAGCTGTAGTACACTGCAGTAAAGGTAGTTGTAGTAGTAGTAGTGGTAGTTGTAGTAGATGTAATAGTAGTGGTAATGGCGTTGGTACACTGTAGTTGAAGTAGTTAGTTGTTGTGGTAGTAGTGGTAGCTGTTGTTGTAGTAATAGTAGTAGTGGTAGTGGTGGAGGTACACTGTAAGGGAAGTAGTTAGTCGGTGTAGTAATAATAGTAGTTGTTGTTGTCGAAGTAATAGTAGTAGTAGTAGTTGTTGTTGTAGTAACAGTAGTAACAGTTCTTGTTTTGTAGTCGTAGTTATAGTAGTAGTGGTAGTGGTGGTGGTGGTACACCGTGGTAGAAGTAGTTAGTTGTAGTGGTATAGTAGTTGTGGTAGATGCTGTGGTAGTAGTAGTAGTGGTAGTGTCGTTGGTACACAGTAGTGGAAGTAAGTAGTTGTAATAGCAGCATTTGTAGTAGACGTTGTTGCTGTAGTAGTAGACGTTGTAGTAGTGGTAGAAGTAGTAGTAATGGTAGTACATGTTTTCGTCTCAAGTACTATGTAGAAACTGTAAAATGAAACCCTTATAAAAACAGAATGTTGTGGTAAACCTCCCTGTGACCTTGAGACTGACAGTGTGAGTGTATTGGTGTCTACTGTACTGACTGTTGATCAGTAATAAGTATAATAAGTAGAACTATTAACTGTTGTCCGCAGTGTTTGTGTTCAGTATTCACCGAGGTCATGTTACATCATCAACACTCCCTCCTTCCACACAGGGACGGGCAAAACGGTCGTGCTGACACTAAAGGGCATGCAGTGGAGGCAGCGGGGAAAGGACGTTCACTTGTTGAGTTCACAAGATGAGAGTCGTGCCGTCATCATACTTATGGAACAACAGCTGCTGCACGCCTCAGGGGGTGGTCCAACAGCAACACCAGCAGCCGCCCCACGCGTCCACCGCCATATGTACGACTTTAACAACGAGACAGACGTGGAGACCGCTGTCAACGAACTGGCGGCAGCCGCGAATAATGGAGAACTTTACATCATCGCCGATGAGGCATTTTATGGGGCATTTTATGGGTAAGTTGTACTGTGATGACGGGACACACACACACACACACACACACACACACACACACACACACACACACACACACACACACACACATGTACGCACGCTCACACGCACGCACGCATCCATACAGAGCGAGAGAAATAGCATAACTGTCATTCTTTGCTAGTGGTCACAAACTGGGGTAGCTTCACTAGAACGTTGTTTACAGTACATATTTAGTCCAAACTCATTAAAAATTGACGTTTGTGTCTTGATGAAACAATAAAGTAACAGCATGAGCAAGGACGGTTTGAAAATGCTTGTACAAAAAGAGAAATTGCAAAAGAAACGGTAAAAATGGTGGTAAAAATGGTGTCAGAAAAGGGAACTCGACAACCTGCTATCCAAATCTGTCCCGTGTGAAGTCAGTTAACAAAGCTGACTCGAAATGTTTATCTTTACATCATAACAAGACGTTAAATTATTTAAAAAAGAACGGCTGAAGATACTTTTTTGTACTGCTGGTTTAGAAATTGCAGCGAATGTTAACGGTAACCGCGTTACATGGCGTGTCACACTCGATCGGTATCGAAGTTGGCTGTCGAAAGCCCATTGTAAACTCGTTTCTGTACCTCAAACCTCAAATGTGGCAAGTTTACATCACAATGCGCATGTTTGCTGCAGTTTCAACAGCACTTTTGCATTCCTGGTTTATTTAGGTCGCATATTGTTCGCCGTGTCACAAGTGAAACGTTAGTTACCTTCAAAGTTTAGAGACCGTGTCCGAACACAAGTTTCGAAAACAGCAGCTCAGAACACCGTATTTTTGTGTACCCAAGGTCATACTTGCTGACTGATGACGTTTTACACATCAACAGCGAAATTTCTGCGTTTCTGAGCCCGAAAACCGTTACGTGTCACGCCTTTCTTTCACCGGTAACGATGTGACCGGCGCGAAAGACGATCGCATGTTGCCGGTATTTTGGAGTGTCATCGGCTCTGTGAAGCGACTTTTTGCAATCGTCGGTGTTTCAAGGTAAGAAGAAATTTTTTAACTTAGTTTTTCACTCAATATTTTGGTGATATTTTGTATGAAATCACGCGCTTCAGCTTAATTAACGATGTTGCAGTGCCCATTCCTTCATGTCTCCTCCATGCAGCCAGTCTTCTTCATCATTGATTATAATGTACCCCTCCAGTCATATTTTACGCTTGATTTTACCTGTTTGCTAGAAATGGCTGTTATACTCATTATGTTTGGCTTGACATTGCTTGATATGCTCCGTTGTATTTCATTTGTTTGTTTTTAGCTTTGCCTTTTTTTCCTCTTTTTTTTTTTGTTTAAATTAATTTTTTTTTTAATTAGTTTTTTTTTTTTAATTAGGTTTTTTTTTTTTTTTTTTTTTTTAGTTTGGATCATGTAGTACTTCTTAGTTCTTTTTTCTGTTTTCGTTTTCTGTAGCAAGGACAAGTTGTAAGATAAGCACTTGTGCTTAACACTTATATCCTTGTAAAATAAAGTTCATTCATTCATTCATTCATTCATTCATTCCAGTCCTCCCATGAAACGTGTGTGACGTGAAAAGTGCATTTTAGCCTCTAGTGACCACAGGAAAGATATGACATAACCTCCTAGAGAGGTTTTGTACTGGAGGTGTCTGTCTAGTAGCACACTTTTATTGATTCTGAACAAATTCCCCGGGATGGTCAATAATGAAACATTAGTAAGTTTGTTTCACGGGACACCCGTTTTTCACAGAAATCAATGCACGACCTGTGTCGCGGTAATGGTTGTTACCCAGTGCACCCTTTTTATAAGAAAAACGTTGATTGCCTTATCAGTAGTGCAGGGTTTTTTTTTTTTTTGCTTTCTTTGCATTGCTATGTAGGTTTGCATCAAAACAACTATTTGAAAATACATCTTGAAAGAGACAATAAGGTTGAAAATAGGTTCTTGGTTGCAGTGTTTCACGGGACAGGTTATTTGTGTGTCGCATGTAATCATGTTACTGTTTCTGGTTTACCTACCTACAAGTAGCAATAATTATGCATTTTTTAGTGTGTTGGCAGATTAGGAAGAAATTAAATGTTTTGCGCTGTTAGCAAATTTCTTTTTTTAGTTCCGAAATGTGGCATTTAACCTGACCTGGTAACTGTGTTTCACAGGACGTGTATGGTACGGAATTACTGACGACACCTTGGACGGAATAATGGCGTACACAAAGTATACCTTTCACGCTTAATGAAAGCGAATTTCTTGCCTTGTAAAAGTAAGTTAAGCTTATTTTCTGTGTTTATTAAATGCTTAAAACTTGCGTCTTTTTTTTCAGAACTCCCAAGGTGGATCTTTGTGAAGGCAGTCTTCACTACTGGCCGCAGGCAGACTGAAACCCTCTACTACGGCAAGGTAAATGAGTTATATTTTAAAATGTTTTCATAAACAAATGCACGGCTGTTTTTATTCTTATCACAAATGTAGACCCCCAAAAAGTTCTCAGTAGTGCTTTGTCTGCTTTTTTTTTTTTTTACTTCTTTTCTTTGTCCTAAATACATTTATATTGATACGAATCTAGTGTATATTCCTGCTGTTGTATTCTGTGTGTTGTAGGTTCTTGAGGTTGTGGATGCAGAAGGCGAGAGAGAATGTTTGCTGCACTATCTTGAGGAGAAAGATGGGGTCTACATTTGGGCTGATCAGGCGTGGCATCCAACCTCCAATCTCCATGATCCAGACAATAGTGGCACAACCATCACTGACACCTGGCAGAAGACTCGCGTTTACCTTCAACTAGTGTAGGGGGGAGGATGTGTGGGCGAGCGCGTTCAGGAGAGTGACTGTGTCTCAAGCTAATGAGTGCACGTGTCACGTGTAACAAGGTCACCTTTTAAGAAAAACATCTGCTGGTGACTGTACATTTGCCTCCAGGGACAAGAGTATTGGTGACAGTGATGCTGTTCTGATGTGCTATATGTTAGGGAAATTGGGCAGAAATATATTGTTTTTGTTGTGCACTGTGAAAATTATCAGTATGCAGGTCACTCGCGTTACCGTGTCACATGAGTTGTGTTTTTATTTTAAGTATTGGATATCAACCAAATTTACCAAACTTGTTTTAGGCAGGTGATACAACACCCCTTACATACACAAATAAAGATAAAGTAAATTCTGCATAACAGTGCTGTGTTTTAGCCAAGTACGTGTCACAGTGTAACGCGAGTTACCTTTGGCAAGTGGAAACGTTTGACAGCTCACTGTATGGAAACCAGTAAGGCTGCTGCTTCAATTTCAAAAACAAGGAGGAACGGCCCCGTCCTACAAAGTTGTTTCTCCAAACTTCATTTTATTTTGTCTGTTTTGTTGGTATTGTTGCCGGTTCTCCCCTCTCCAAGTTCTACCAATGACACTAGATCCTCTACGACCTCGACCGATTAGCCACGTGACTGGGGGTGGGGCCGCCGGGTGTGGGAAGAAGGGAGAGAGAGAGGCAGAGGGAGAGGGTGGGTAGGTGGGTGTTTAGGAGTTTAACGCTCTTTTCCACCACATAAGGGTGATATCAAAGACGGGGCAACGAGAAAAAGGCCAGCACAAATATTTGGCCCCAGCGGCCGGGATTCGAACTCTCGGCCCAAGCATTGAAAGTCCAACGCGCTACCATTCGGCCACCCTGGCTCCCTAGAGAGAGAGAGAGAGAGAGAGAGAGAGAGAGACGTCAGTTCCGTGAACTAAACATTTGACGTCAGCCTCAGGCAGGTCGTCATACAAAGAGAGAGAGAGAGAGATGACGTCAATTCCGTGAACTAAATTTTTGGCGTCAGCCTCTAGCACTGAGATCGTCTGAGGATGCTTGTTTATGTCCTGTGATTTCCCTATTGGCTTTGTGACTTCT
Organism: Batillaria attramentaria; assembly: GCA_018292915.2. Taxonomy (NCBI): domain Eukaryota; kingdom Metazoa; phylum Mollusca; class Gastropoda; family Batillariidae; genus Batillaria; species Batillaria attramentaria. Next base: position 666,356 of record JACVVK020000165.1, read on the forward strand.
CCGATTGAATTATTTTTCACATGAAATCTGGAAGATGTAGAGGGCTGATGAAATGTCGGAAGCAGTGACGATACTTGCAGATTTTGTCTGTGAACCAAACATTTGCCGTCAGCCTCACGCTGCTCGTCTGACAGATGATACTTCTTCATATCTTGTGATTTCCTTGTTGCTTTTGTGACTTCCGGGACTGAATTAATTTTGACATAAAATCTGGAAGATCTAGAGAGCTGATGAAACGTGGACTTAAGTGCCTTGGATTGTACTTACGAAATTGCAAAATTGGAACTTTTTTTGACCGGCGCTTCTCGCAGAAACGTGAAAAAATGTGTTCATCTAAAAGCTCTGTTATTCTTAATACTAAAGCTATAATAGTGCAAAAGTTCATGTCATATGTGCAGTTGTCACAAGTGACAAAAATACCGGAATGATGAGTAATTTGAAGGAGTCTTTTCATAGATATTTGGCCTTATATGCAAACCACCCCTACCTCGGAAATATTTTTCTTACACAAAACCTGTCAGAGCTACATAGCTGTGCTACGAAAACAGGCAGTATAATTGGATGATCTTCCCAATTTCAGAAAATGAAGCCATTTGAACATTTTTTTCGAAAAAATTCGTGACATGACCGATTTTTAAAAATCGGCGATAACTGTTCTCAAAATGCGGCAGGATAAAAATCGTGAAAGGTAGCTCTGGAGAATATGACTGCCCATTTTATCTCAAAGTAAAAAGCCATCCGACGAGGTGGTTTAGCAGATAGCCATCATTACATCCGTCCACACACACAGACACACACACGTCATTCCCGCCAAAAAGAACGCAGCAGCATAGTGTGCACGTAAGGTGTCTATGACGCAGATTTCGTTACGTCACTGTGTGCGTGAAAGTAAGTATTGTGTGGAGAAACGTCACAGTCTTGTTTCGTATCACTGAAACTTGCTGCTGCGCGTAGCAAAATCTGCCCCGTCTCATAAAGTTGTTTCTCTATAGAGAAACAACTTAAAAGATAATAAAGAGCAATGACACAAGTGTCAAACCAGAAGAAAAGAGCTTCCTGTGTTGTGTTTTATTATTTTTGTTCTGTTCCCTGTTTTTGTGACCACTAGCAAAGAAGTACTGATAAAGAGAGAAGATTTTTACCCACTGATGACGACAAATACAAATGACGTCACACATGGCCAAGGACAGGGCAAAGCCAAAATAACGTCATTAACAGCCACCTGAACCCGACCAGTATGACGTCACTGCCAACACCCTGACTGACTGTCTCCCTCTCCATTCTCTGTAACAGTGACTACAACAACACTAGCGGCAGGTTCTCCGAGTTCGTCACTCACCTGTCAAACCGTGTTCCCTCCCTACACCTGTGGGCGGCGGCAGTGGACCGTGTCCGGGTACCGCCGTGTGTTTCTGTGGAAACCCTCACCCGCCCACTGCGCTGTCCGCCGGCAGTCGTCACAGAAATAGAGAAGTCACATCATATTGATGGTAAGAACGTCCTGGGGTACAGCAGCAGCGCCACCCCCGCCCCGACAGACGGCCCCGGGGTCAGGAGGTTACAGCACTGGACATGGACACTGAGGTCTGGTGACACACCATTACCTGGTCACTCATGGAGCCGGCCAGGGAATTGTGAACGTTGTGCGGACAACATCGTCAACTTACTGGTGGAGCTGCGGGTGGGTCAGTCGGGTATGTGTCACGTGTACCACTCACTCACTCGTTCACTCACGCACTCACTCACTCACTCACTCACCGAGTTTAGATCTGTCCTGCTCGCTCGTTCCCTTTCATTCGTTCATTCATTCACTCACTCACTCTATCGCTCTCTTGCTCGATTTTCTCTCGCTCACTCACTTTACACACAGATAACCGTTTGTTGTTTGTATGACGTCATCGCTCACACACTCACTAGCGTTAGGTCGGTTGATACGACTACGACTACCACAACTACACCACCACCACCACTACCAGCAGACGATGTGTATAAGCCGTTGTTGTGGTTGTCGTGTCACCAGGTCATGACCTGCAGTACCGGGACACCATCATCCTGTGTTATGAACCACGTGACGACCTACCTGTGGTCAGCAGACTCCGTGCGCGCGGCCTGCCCGTACAGGTGGTGACGTCACGTGATGATGAAGCTGCCATCAGGGACCTGGCTGTCACCATGAAGGACACGATCATGGTGACAGACAGGTGGGTTGTGACAGGGCTCGAGAGGCGAGTCGTTGTTGTCATGGGGGGATGGGGGGATATTGGTGCTCTAGATGCTACAGATCATACAGGCAGACTGAGAGTCTTGTCCCGCTCTACATCACTCGTTGTACATGTTGGTAATCTTCCTTGATCCCTCCAGCCCTGTCACTAGTCATGATGATGATGATGATGATGATGCACAACCCAAACACGCTTAACCCCTCCCTCCCTCCCCTCCCCGCTCCACCCTTTCCCGTTTCCCTCCCGACCGTTTTGACCGTTGAAGTTGTCGTTGTCGTAGTTCCTCACAACATTCGCTTTGTATTCTGCTCTAGTCTGACCCCCCTCGTGACGCGCTGTACATCCGCACCGGTTTCGCCATTCTAACGGTCCTCGTTGTGACGTCATAGTCACGTTGAGAAAAGTAAAAATGATGTAGTTGACGCTCCGCTGATGGAGATCTGAGTGTCAAATAATATTTACACCAGGCCTGTGTTAACAACATGTGTTACTTTTTGTGACGTTATTTTCTAGCGACCGCCAATTTGTGACGTCACGCAAGAAAAACGTAATAAAATGACGTGATTCGTGCAGAGGGAAACAACACAGACTGGTAACACAGATCGTACTGACAGTATTACTTTCTGTAACTTCAAAGGAGTTTGCACAGCCCGCTTTCTATTACGTCACCACTCTAGCCGCTCTCTCTCTATGTGTGTGTGTGTGTGTGTGTGTGTGTGTGTGTGTGTGTGTGTGTGTGTGTGTGTGTGTGTAAAATAGTTTGACTCGTAACGAATCCTCCTTAGACACCGTGTTCATACCAAGGGAGAAAATCTCCGGAGTTACGGCTTCCTACCGTCAGTATTTCCTGTACTTACAGTGCTGAATCAAATATTGACCCGTACAGTTAGTGAATAGAATGTCCGTTACGGCATCCATCATCCTCATCTTCACCATCGTCATCAACAGCAGCTTCATCGTCATCAACAACTGATGTCATGCCCAATGACCATGCCAGTGACTGTTAAAACATCAGATATCACGGACATGTTGAATAAGGTTGTGGAAGATCAGTATAACAATATTGAGAAGCTATAAGCCTGTTAGAACCAAATACTGTAGACAATACTTCAGTAAAATTAAAGCTACAGTATCTTACAGTGAGAGATGAGTAGGTAACTGACACAGACGTCAATCACAGGGTAAAAACAAAATGGCGAATAACGAATGATTGAAAGATGGTCCGTGGAAACAGACTAGGTTGATAGGAAGATGGTTCGTGGACACAGCAGTACCGACTTTGTGATTTGCTGTCAAAGCAAAGTTTTTGAAAACAACCGGCACTATGCTGGTGTTATTATGAGATGGCCCAATCTGACTTGGTAATTAAAACCTTGAAGACAGTTGGTGGAAAGACAAACATGGCGATAGAGACTGTTTGTGATCAGAGAAGAAATCTCCCACAGACAAACTAGCAACTGTCATCCCATACACTGTACTGTCGTTGCTTTATGGAGTGGAAATACTGTACTGTACTGTACAAACATACTGCACAAACATTGATAATACTGGACAAACATTGTAAATATTGTAGAAACATTGTAAATACTGTACAAACATTGTAAGTATATTGTACAAACATTGTAAATGCTGTTCAAACATTGTAAATACTGTACAAAACAATGTTAAAAAAACTGTAACTGTTTTACTGTTTTATGACTACCGTGGATATTGTAAGCAATGAGAATGCTATATTGTCATTATTGTAAATGTCATAAGTATTGTAAATGCTGTGAACTTCAGAAAAAAGATCAAATAGTAGGAAATGTAGTATTTTAAATTTCAAGTTTGTCGCAGTGTGCGTTTTGGTTGATTTGTTCAATGTTCGACTTTAGCTGTTTTGATAGATTATGTTGATAGACTGTGTTGACAGGCTATGTTGATAGGTTATGTTGATAGATGATGTTGATAGATCATGTTGATAGATTTATGTTGATAAGCTATGTTGATACATGATGTTGATAGATATTGTTGAAAGATATTGTTCTTAAATGGTGTTGATAGATCATGTTGATAGATTATGTTTATAAATCATGCCGATAGATAATGTTGATAGATTATTCTGATAATTGATGTTGATGGACTATTTTGATAAATAATGTTGATAGATTATGTTGATGATAATGTTGATAGATTATGTTGATAGATCATGTTGATAGAATATGTCGAGAAGTTATGTTGATAGACTATTTTGATAGATTATGTTGATAGGTTATGTTGTAAGATTATGTTGATAGATTATGTTGATAGGTTATGTTGAAAGATTATGTTGATGGATTATGTTGATGGATTATGTTGATAGATTATGTTGATAGATTCTCAGCAATGTTTATCGTTTTGATGATCAGCTAGGGCCCTTGTGTTCGTGGCATTTCAGCATACAGTGGACTCCACTTATAAGGACATCCGATATAAGAACCATCGCTTATAGGGACACCCCAAAGCAGGTCCCTGCCAAAGTTGTTCTTTGTGATCACTTATTAAAACTCGCATAGAAGAACCCTCTGATATAGGGTTCATCGCTTATATGGACAGCACTTGCTAGGTCCCCACATCAAACTTTCCTCGGATATAAGAACCGAAAGTAGGAATGATCATTTCTAGGAAGTCTGCGATTATTCTATTTTTGGAACCCTCGCTTGTAAAGACACCATCTGCTTGTTCCCAACACGACCTCCCCTCGGATATAAGAACCGAAAGTAGAAGTTATGCTAGCTTCATTTTCGTTTCGTTTCATTTCCCGGAATTTCCAAGAAACATTTCTTCACGGAATTCTGCCTCTGAACTTCACTTACACTAACAACCCGACAGAGAGACAGATGGATAGTGGCAGTGAGTTTGTGGAGTGGGGAGGGGAGGAGCGGGGAGGGGGAGGGGTCGTTAAAAACCGCTATTTTCCCCTGCGAACGCCGTAGACTGGGAACACATTTGAATGTCTGGCCATCTTGTTTTTGGCTCCCTTGTGTAACAATGGGAGTCTCTCTGTGTGTGTGTGTGTGTGTGTGTGTGTGTGTGTGTGTGTGTGTGTGTGTGTGTGTGTGTGTGTGTCTGTCTGTCTGTGTGTCCGCAGTTAACCTTAACATTGGCATTTTCTAAGAATCTACAAACAGCAGAGTCACCAAACTTGGCATGCCGATAGACAGCCATAAGACCTTTCAAAATAGATCATTTGAATGACCTTGACTCAAGGTCAAGGTCATTAAGCTGTCTGTTTGAAAATTTTACATTGGCATTTTCTTGGAATCTACAAATACCAAAGGTTTTCAACTTTTCATGATGTTAGACATTGATAAGAACTTTACAGATATACATGTATTTAATGGCCTTGTATGAAGGTCAAGGCCAGACAAGCTATTTTCCGCATTTCCGTAGAAAACCATAACATTGGCATTTTCTCAGAATCTACAAACAACACAGGCACCAAACTTGGCATGCTGATAGACAACCATAAGACCTTTCAAAATATTTAATTTTGAATGACCTTGACGGAAGGTCAAGGTCACTAAAGCTGTTTGTTTGACAATTTTGCATTGGCATTTTCTTGGAATCTACAAAAACGGGAGGTTTTCAACTTTGCATGATGATAGACATTGATAAGAACTTTACAGAAGTACATGTATTCAATGGCCTTGTGTCAAGGTCAAGGCTATACAAGCTATTTACCGCATTTCCACAGTAAACCTTAACATGGGCATTTTCTCAGAATCTACGAAAAGCAGAGGCACCAAATTTGGCATGCCTATAGACAGCCGTAAGACCTTTAAAATTATATCATGTTGAATGACCTTGACTAAAGGTCAAGGTCACTAAAGTTGTCTGTTTTAAAATTTTGCATTGGCATTTTCTCAGAATCTACATAAACCAGAGGTTTTAAACTTTACATGGTGATAGACATTGATAAGAACTTTACAGATATACATGTATTCAATAGCCTTGTGTCAAGGTCAAGGCCGTACAAGCTATTTCTGTGAAACCGTAACATAGGCATTTTCTCAGAAACAACAAACAGCAGAGGCGCCAAACTTGGCATGCTAATAGACATTGATAAGACCAATATATCCATACCACTTTAAATGACCTTGACTCAAGGTCAAGGTCAGTAAAGCTGTCTGTTGTGAATTTCAATACTACTGTTTTTGGAGAAACTACAAATACTAGAGGCATCCAACTTGGTGTAATGATAGACATATTTGAATGACCTTGACCCAAGGTCAAGGCCATATAGTCAGTTTTGGGGGAAAAGTGTAACATTGCCAGGAACTAAGAACACCAGAGACACCTTACTTGGCTTGATGATAGATAGTGATAAGAAATTTACAAACATACTCTTTTGAATGACCTTGACCCCTGTCACAAGGGAGCCGTGGAGGCTTTTGCCTCTCTAGTTTGTTGTTGTTGAAAACTTGGCCAATAAATTTCCTTGTATCCTTGTATTCTTTAAAGTCATTTTGTCAAAATGTGATCGTAACTCTCTCTCTCTCTCTCTCTGTCTGTCTGTCTGTCTCTCTCTCTCTCTCTCTCTCTCATTTTCATTAAGACAGCTATTGTTACATAACTTCTAGAGTTATTTGCATTAAATTTATGTTTCGCGTACGCAAAAGAAGTAAACTATATTGCATCGAGATCAAGCCAACCAGCAAGTTCCACTTCATTGACGCAAAGGCTTAAACAAGCAAGAGATTGCCGTGCACACACACACACACACACACACACACACACACACACACACACACACACACACACACACACACACACACACACACACACACACACACACACGCACGCACGCACACAGACCATTAGAGGTCGATATACGACTCTTTTTACAGTTGTCCACAATATTTTCTTCTTTCCTTGGTTATAAGAACACACACTAGCACAACTGACCTTATATCCGAGGTATGCTTATAAGAAACCTCGCTTATAAGGACACCCAAATGCTGGCCCCGGCGCTGTTCTTATATCCGAAGTCCACTGTATTATGAATGGTGGTGGGTAGGTGAATGGGGGGGGGGGGGGGGAGAGGGAGGGTCATTTTTCTTACCCCATAACAAATCAAACGGATTGTTTTTATTTTCAGTTTCTCGTTGTTACATGGTATACAGATACTTTTGAAAATCTATTTTCAATAACACTTTGGAAACTTAACCAAATCCTGACTTGAGTGTTTGTTGTGGAAAAGATTTCTTGTATGATTCTGTCTTGTCACTGGTTTCATGTCTGTCCGTTGTCGTGACGAAATCTACACATTGCTGTGTGTCTGTGTTTCCACATCATAACGTTTGTTACACAGCATTCATTCCCACTCACACTGTGACACCACACGAACTGCAGTTCAAGTCGTTGTTGTTGTTGTTGTTCAACCCAACAGAACATCAAAACAGAACACAGCATGATGGAAATTCACTTGACCGCAACTGAGGACTTCAGTCATATAGAAGATCAAAGCTTGTAACGCTGGACAAGGGAAAATCATATTTCCGCAACTATAGATGCTTCAACCCAATAGAACATAAACGCTTAGAACATGGGACGATGTAAATTCAATTGTCCGTAACTGGGGACTTCAACCCCATAGAACAACAAAACTTAGAACACGGGACGATGTAAATTCATATGTCCGCAACTAAGGGCTTCAATCCAATAGAACATCAAAACTTAAAACACTAGACAATGGAAATGCAATTGTACGCAACTACAGTATAAATACTTCAACGTACGAACAACTAAAAAAACTGCGTTTTTTTCCAACCACGTAGGAGCAATGCTGTTTTTTTAAAAAAGCAAATGTAGTAGTATATATGCCGGCAAAGTAATATTTTTGATGATTTATTGGGTATGCCAGTAGCTGAACTATTTCACTCCATGACATGACTGACTGTCATTGAAATAATTATGATGGCAGCCCACGACAGGGGGGGGGGGGGGGGGACAAAATCGCCCAGGCACTTTTGAAAAACAACAACAACAACATGACAACAACAAAACAAAAACAAAACAAAACAGAAAAACAACAATAAAAAATTTGGTTGGGGGAGGGGGGGGGGGGGGGTCAATTCTAGTGATTTTGGGATTTTTTCTATTTTCGAGCCCCCGCCCTTGTGTGGGTTTCCATCACGTTTTTTTTTTCATTCAATTGATTTCGCTGATGTGCTATATGACGACTAATTAATAACATATTAGGCATGTTTCGTAGGACTTCGTAAGGACCTCGGTGAGCAGCGTAACCCATTTACATGTAAATTAGGGGTACATTTAGGTAATCGCAGCCTGTGCCCTGTGAGCCGAATTTACATGTAAATACGTTACGCTGCTCACCAAGGTCCTCCTTACGAAGTCCTACTAAACATGCCTAATGGAATGCTGCTGGGTGACCCAGGACACTGGCTGATATATGGAAGTATATCTTCATTCACTTGAAGTCTCTTTTGTGTGCTGTCACAGAGAAACACTAGAAAGAACAGTGATTTTTGTCGAAGGAACATTTACAGAAAAAATCTATTCTTATCTGTACAGCTAGCTGTTTCTATTCTTTAATTTGTGACTGAGATATTAATTGCTTGTCGACTGTATGTATGACATGTAAGAACAAGTTTTGCTAAACTGGACATTTTGAATTTTTTTTTTTTAAGATGAAAAATGTATCTTCACCGGTTGTCTTTGCTGAGCATTCCGAAATTCTCTTTTTCCGAGAGGTGCTCTCACAAAGTTTTTGCCGAATTCTATTTTTCATATTTTGTAAATATTCCATATTATACAGCGATTATTGGGACTGCATGGTGTACCCCCTTTTTTCCCTTCTACTGTTTATATTTTCTTGCAAATTATACACAAAGAAAGTTTCAGTTTTTGAATGGATTCAAACCAGTCACCCATATTTGTATCTATGCTTGTATTTCTTTTTTGACAGTAAGCACTTTCATTTACTGATTTATTATCTTTCCTTCTTATTTGAAATAAATCCTGCCGAACTCAGCAGAAGAAATATCTAGTGAAAATTTTCAACGCAATTTTCTGAATGACGAATGTTGCCTGTGGTTTTCTGTTACACGCACACACACACACACACACACACACACACACACACACACACACACACACACACACACACACACACACACACACACACACACACACACACACACACACACACACACACACACACACACACACACACACACGGACGGCACTCAGTGAGGAGGAGAAGTGCGTTCGCTGCACAATACACGTCAGCATCGATGACGCACGTCATTGTCAGAGTTACACTTGCAAAATAGTCGCTGCGGGAGATCAGCAGTGACATGCGTTTGTAACACAGAGGCTTGCCTATGAACGTGGAAAATTTAGCCCGTCCTATGATGTTGTTTCCATTACTATGGAAACAACGTGAAAAAAGAAAAAAATTAAGACGTTAATAAACGAGATAGTATACCGTAGAAAATATACCGGTGTCAAATTTCTACAGAAACTAAACTATACATTCTACGTTTTGTGAAGATGCTCTATACGACATAACTACTGTATACACTAACAGGCGCCAGGTCACATATACGGTGTAAGGGAAACAACTGCATTTTTTTTGCCAGTAAGACAAGGCTTGTGTCCCCCTAAATCGTATGCTCTTCAATGTAAACTGACGTAATGAAACTGACACTAGACAACCAGGAAGTATCTCGTCTGTTGTGGCAACTACACTCCGCCATAGTGACTCAAAACAGGTGGGCGCGTCACGCCAGGTAAATTATTATTATTATTATTATTATTAAGGCCTACTCCGTCACAGTCCACCAAATAGCACGCACTCTTCGTTCTTCCTCTCAGTGAAAACCTGTTGAAAGTTTCTCAGCGAAATCTCCAGACAGTAGGCGAGCGCGCGTTTAGCTTCGCTGCCCCGTCACTCACTGAGGGGCGCCGCGCTACCTGCCGGTCTGAGTGACCCAGTGTCGGACATAAACTGTTTCAATTCTGACCTGAAAACGTATCTATTCCGACTGGCTTTCGACTAGGTCCGCTTACCTCCCCCAGATTCAGCTGTTGATGCTCTGTGTGTGTGTGTGTGTGTGTGTGTGTGTGTGTGTGTGTGTGTGTGTGCAGGGGCATAGGAACCACGGGGGCCCTGGGGGCCCAGGCCCCCGTTTGATTTTTGGAAGGGGGGCCCGAATATCTCTGGGCCCCACTTGCTTTTGATAAGAGGAGATGGGGCCCACCAGTGGTGGTGGTGGTGGTGGTGGTGGTGTGTGTGTGTGTGTGTGTGTGTGTGTGTGTGTGTGTGTGTGTTAGTACTACGATGAATGCGGAAATGCACGAATAGAGTCACTGTACGAGAATTTTGCTATAATAATTCATTATTATAATTATTATCATTACAGTTAAAGTCGCTCGCGATTTCGTTGTTTCCGGGCAATAGTGTTTTATCATCGGTCCGCAATGTGGCAATGTTGTATTAATATCTGTATTAGCGCTGGCTGTTGTTACAAATAGTTACCCACTGTCATATGAGTGTCAGTAGGGCACAGTGTTACCGCCAAGTTACACCAAGCACTGATGCTGTAACACGCTACAAAGTAAGCTGTCTCAGTCTACCGTATGTTCTGTGTAATAATATTATTAACAACCGATAATACATGCATCATGACAACTAATACGACCACTTATATTGACGACTGAATCAGTGGTTCAAGTCACTGACATAAAGCAAACATGTAGCTATCGTGCCATCGCTACTGACGTAAACTGGGTCATGATGAATATTGATGATTAGCAAGTGTGGGAATTCCCGATTCCCGAAAAAGTGGCCTTTCATAAGAACTGGCTCGCTCTCTCTCTCTCTCTCTCTCTCTCTCTGTATCTGTCTCTGTCCATGTCTCTCTCTCTCTCTCTGTGTTTTGCGTACAAAAAAAAAAACAAAACAAAACAAACAAAAACCTGACATGAAGCAAATAACCGCAGTTAACATTTTTAAATTGTTGCACTGAGTTGAAAGTTGAAAGAATCGCACTCAGTGAGATACCGGTAGATAAACACAACTTAACAGTATTACCATTTGTGAAAATGATAATGTGTACGGTTCATGTTGATTATATTCTGTCATCATTTGCATAATTTGCAGACTTGTTATCATAGCCAAATGATGAAGAAACAATGTATGTCTGCAATTGGTGAAGTTGGTTTTCCCAAATGCTGTTCGCTATACCGATTTTTTTTATTTTTTATTTTTTATTTTTTTTAGTTTTTAGTTCACAGTTCATTTCATTTTACTCAATTCCTACACTCAATACCATTTTTTTATATTGTTGTTGTTTTTTTTTACTTTTTAGTTCACAGTTAATTTCATTATACTCCATTTCTACTGAGTAGATCTGTAGTTGTGTACCGATGGCCTCATGGAAACAAAATCATGATTAATGTCTGCGTGGATTAAATTTGGCATGGTGGGGGGGGGGGGGGGACTGGCACGTTGACTATACTCGTGTTTGCTGGATTAAGAGCCGGCAAAGGACCGTTAATCGCGCCTCTTATTTCCATACAAAACTGGAAAAGGGTAAAAACAACAACAACAACAACAACAACAGCCCCCCCCAAGAAAACAAACAAACAAAAGAAAAACAAAAACAAACAACCAACAACAACAAAACAACAACAACAACAACAAACCAAAACAAAAACAAAAACAAAACAACCTACAAAAAACAAAACAAAAACAAACAAACAAATAACCAAAAACAAAGCAAAACAACAAAAACAAACACCCCCCCAAAAACAAACAAACAAACAAACAAACAACAACAACAACAAAACAACAACAAACAAATAAACAAAAACAAACAAACAAAACAACAACAACAACAAAAAAACAAATAATAACAACAACAACAACAACCAAAAAAACACCCAAACAACAAACAAACTGACAATCAAACGAAAAAGAAAAGGAAAAAATATCAACCACCACCACCACCACCACCATCACCACCACCACCACCACCAAGAACAACAACAAGCCGCTTCTTCAATACATGTACTACATTCCACACAGTATTAGTCGCCACACTGTTATATTTCAGACATCATGCGACGACACGGCCCCCCACCCCCGGGCAGCCGGGGAGTGTGTTACACGTGTGGACAGCCCGGTCATATCGCCAGGAACTGTCCCCTTGTCCGGTGCAATAGATGTCAGCAGCTGGGACACGTAGCAAGGAACTGTCCCGGTCCACACAGTTCTCAGCGCCCACAGTCTGGTCACGTGACAGGCGCCAGTCAAAACCCGGGACAAGGTGTTGGTCATTCTCAGCCTCACAGCTCTACACGGACAGTACAAGGTGTTGGTACATGTCAACAATACGCGAGATATCCTCAGCCTCAGGGCTCTATACAGACAGCACAAGGCACAAGTCAGCCTCAGACACCAGTAGATATGGCCGAAAACCTCTGGCTTCAGTCTGTACATGACTGGTACCCCAACCTCCACAGCCAAACCTACTTCCTCCCTCCGCTTCACTTCAACAGAGTGCAGTACGACGTACAGACGGTATCCGGACTGCCGGTACTAGTTCCACAGGAAGCATCAGATCAGGCTGGCCAGGTGCCCGTTAACGTTCCCAGTGGACCACCCCCTCAGTCTAACCCCCCACCCCTTGCATCACGAGTGTATCAGCCAGTTCCCCCTGGTGACCCGCTACCCCCGGTCCAAGACAGTGATGTGAGGGACGATCGCGCGCTGCAGCAGGTGCTTCAACGTCTGCAGCAAGTGGCGGAGAGGAGGCAGGAGGTCATGATGGTACTGTCCCAGTTACAGTTCAGGAAATACCTCGACAACCAAGTCGATCCAATCTCTGCCGCAGCTACCCGCCTACTCCCTCGACCAACCACGCTGGGTAAACCGGACGGTGACTTTGATGTGTTGATAATAAGCCGCCGGTATGGTCTGATAGTAGGGGAAGTGAAATCAGTGGGAGACAACCCCCAGCTCACCACGGACCAGGCGGTGGTGGCCAAAGTACAGAGGGCTGTGAAGCAACTGAACACAGCTCACAATCTGTTGGGACGTCTTGTGTCAGACTTGGGGCCCATCAACATCACGAAGATACTGATGTTACCCAACGTGACGACAGCACAGCTGGTACAGGCTATTGACACAAACCCCCAGGTCCAGCAGGTAATCTCTCTCTCTCTCTCTTAACTTCTGCACACGCTAATTGTACAGATTCCGTAGAAGTACCATAATCTTTGGTTTCTGTCAAAGATCTTGGAAACAAGGTCTTTGTTTCTGTGTTAACAGCTTTGCCAAAGACGATAGATCCACAAGAGCGTAGCGGATCTAGGGTCATGGTTTTGCCCAAGTCATGGGATACGTACGTCAGTTAGTGACGTAAATGACACAACCCTGAACATAATGACGTTGGTAGTGACATGTGCAGTTACTGGTCGGAGTTGTAAAAGAGATCGTTTGGTTTTTGTCATGTCTGGAAATGAGAGTCGAAAGCCCATAATAATTTGTGATTCTTCTGATAAAACATGTTTCGTGCCTCATGAAACTTATACAGATGTGAGTAACGTATTGAGTGAGAAAGCAATTTCTCTCTCGTCTGTCTTAGTCAGTTACTAACGTAGACCACAAAGTTGCGAAGTATCTTAACAGCAGAGAGCGGTCATGGACTACAAGATGCTTGGTGTATGCAGACACGTAACACGTTGGCTGGGACGAGCCAGGAAAGGTAACCCACGAATCGTGTGTGTGTGTATGTGTGTGTGTGTGTGTGTGTGTGTGTGTGTGTGTGTGTGTGTGTGTGTGTGTGTTCCAGGACCTCTGTCAATGTGTGGGAGCAACAGATACCGCTGCCGCTGTGGCCCGCTGTCTTTGTGCCGACAGTTCCGAGTGGTGGGAACGAAGTGTGACAGACCACGGCCAGGACACAAACATGACAAACGCTATCTATGAGAGACTGGTCGCTAGGTGGGTGGACAGCACTTTTCCTGTAAATGATCATTAAAAGATTATCAGTTTCAAAGGATGGGAGACAGCTATTTTTACTCTCTCTCTCTCTGGGCCCTTACCCACAGAAGAAAAACTTAGAGCGCTCGAACTTCTCCCCCTTACCAAGCATCTTGAGTTCAACCGGTGCGTTTTCATGCACAAGATAGTCCACTGTAAGGTTCCTCCATATCTTACCACGTTCTTTCAACCAAGTCAGCGACACAACGCAAGAAATGGCCTGTTCCAATTACCATTACCTAGATTGGACATTTTTAAAACAAGCCTCTCATTCTCTGGGTCACTTTCATGGAACCAGTTGCCAGCATACTTAAAATGTACCCCGAAGCTTCATTCATTTAAAACTCAACTTCTCAGATACTTACGTAAGTCATAGGTCCAGGAACAATATCTGAACCATGCTAAATTACTCGTTATCAGATGGCACTATTACATTACTATTACCTTTTTACAAGTTATGTTGTATACTACAATTTCAAACACCATGCTGCCTACTTCTTCACCTATTTTCCGATGTGTTTCCTTTGAATTTCCTGCGCTTCTTTGTATCTTTGCATGTTTTTTTTTCTTTTTTTTTTTTTCTATTTTCTAATGAGATTTACTCCCTTTGTGCCTGGTATACTTTTTTTTGTTTTTTGTAATGTTAGCCTTTATTTTCTTAGTGTTCCTAGATTAGCAGGACAGCTTGTAAGATAGGCAGACCATGCCTACAAGTCTTTATTCTGAAATAAACGTTTCAGTCAGTCAGTCTCTCTCTCTCTCTTTAGTTGTTTGTTCTTCAAAACGGCAAGTTGAAAATTGGTTGCAAGACCAAAACTTCCACCGTTTTAAAATAAAGTTATTTCAATTTCAATTTCTCTCTCTCTTGTTGTTGTTGATGTACAGACACGCAAGCTATTTTTTTTAATGAGTACACCCGACCAAATATAGATTATGCGTCAACTATTTGGGACGGTTGTGGTGAACTTCATCTTAGAAAAGTAATTCCCTGTACCGACGCGGCATTAAGCTTGTCCTTCCCGACCCCACTCTCACCACGGATGAAAAGCTCACGATGCTATCTACCATTAGGAAAACATTTGGCCCTCAACAAATGCCTGATGATGCATAAAGTACTTAAAGGGAAAGCCCCTTCCTACTTGTCAAAACTCTTCAGGCCCTCGAAGAATAGTCTTTTCGTCATACGTCCACGTCTAGACTTGTTCAAGTCTAGTCTCTCCTATTCTGGTGCATTCATCTGGAACTCTCTACCATCTGAGGTCCGACTAATTAATAATTTCTCAAGATTCAAGGTTCAAGTGTGTCAGAATTTTCTGACTAATTAATAATTTCTTAGGGTTCAAGGTTCACGTTCGTCAATATCATTCTCGTTTATCATTGGAAAAAAAAGTTTTTCCCTTACTGTGTTTTTATTTCTTAGAATTTCTATGTGTATTTATCGCATTTGAATTGATAACTTTCTCATTGTTTACATAAGCATTGTCGCTGTAATGTTCGTGAAATGTGCTGTAAACCGTGCAGGCGCTGGTCAGTCTGCGCGCGCACGAGCTTGTGTGTGTGTGTGTGTGTGTGTGTGTGTGTGTGTGTGTGTGTGTGTGTGTGTGTGTGTGTGTGTGTGTGTGTGTGTGTCCCCTGACATGTCCGACTGTCACTGTTTCAGGTTCTGTGGCCCCGCCACCTCTATAGAGGTTCCGACTGTAACCACCCCAAGACGCTGTATGGAGCTGAGAACTGAGACAGAGGCCATCGCCCACACGGGTCTCAGAATGGCCGTGTTGACCTTATTCCCTGATCAGGTGGCGTTGGTCAACAGACCCGAGCCACAACAGGACTTGATGCTACTTTGGGGCCCCCCAGGTACTGGAGTGGGTTAGGGGTCGACATTAAAACGTGTTGGAAGCAAACATTTACACAATTACAAAAAGAGAAACTGAGTAGTAGTAGAAGTAGTAGTTGTAGTAGTAGTAGTAGTAGTATTAATGGTGGTGGCAGTTATAGTAGTGGTGGTGGTGGTGGTACACTGTAGAAAAAGTAGTTGTAGTAGTGGTAGCTGTAGTAGTAGTAATAGTTGTAGTACTGGTGATAGTAGTTGTAGTAGTGGTGGTGGTGGTAGTACACTGTAGAAAAAGTAGTTGTAGTAGTAGTAGTAGTGGTAGCTGTAGTAGTAGTAATAGTTGTAGTACTGGTGATAGTAGTTGTAGTAGTGGTGGTGGTGGTGGTACACTGTAGTAGAAGTACTAGTGGTAGCTGCAGTAGTAGTAATAGTTGTAGTACTGGTGATAGTAGTGGTGGTGGAGGTGGCGGTATATTGTAGTAGAAGTAGTAGTGGTAGTTGCAGTAGTAGTAATAGTTGTAGTACTGGTGATAGTAGTTGTAGTAATGGTGGCGGTGGTGGTGGTACACTGTAGATGAAGTAGTTGTAGTAATAGTAGTAGTAGTGGTAGCTGTAGTAGTAGTAATAGTTGTAGTACTGGTGATAGTAGTTGTAGTAGTGGTGATGGTGGTGGTACACTGTAGAAGAAGTAGTAGTAGTAGTAGTGGTAGCTGTAGTAGTAGTAGTAGTGGTAGTGGTGGTGGTACACCGTAGTAGAAGTAGTTAGTTGTAGTGGTAGTAGTTGATGTGGTACTGGTGGTGTAGCAGGAGTAGTTGTAGGAGATATTGTTGTGGTAGTAGTAGTAGTAGTGGCGTTGGTACACAGTAGTAGAAGTAATTAGTTGTAACAGTAGCAGTTGTAGTAGTAGTTGATGTTGTAGTGGACGTTGTAGTTGTTGTAGTAGTAGTAATGGTAGTACATGTATTTATATCAAGTACTATGTGGAAACTGTAAAATTAAACCGCTGTACAAACAGAATGTTGTGGTAAACCTCCCTCCTTCCACACAGGCACCGGAAAAACGGTCGTGCTGACACTAAAGGGCATGCAGTGGTGGCAGCGGGGAAAGGACGTTCACTTGTTGAGTTCACACGATGAGAGTCGTGCCGTCATCATACTTATGGAGCAACAGCTGCTGCACGCCTCGGGGGGTGGTCCAACAGCAACACCAGCAGCCGCCCCACGTGTCCACCGCCATATGTACGACTTTCAGTACAACGATACAGACGTGGAGACCGCTGTCAACAAACTGGCGGCAGCCGCGAATAATGGAGAACTTTACATCATCGCCGATGAGGCATTTTATGGCCGGTAAGTTGTACTGTGATGACGACACACACACACACACACACACACACACACACACACACACACACACACACACACACGTACACACGCTCACACACACGCACGCATCCATACAGAGCGGGAGAGAGAAAGAGCTTAAAGAGAGAAGATTTTTACCTACTGATGACGACAAATACTGTGTTATGACGTCACACATGACCAAGGACAGAGCAAAGCCAAAATAACGTCATTAACAGCCACCTAAAACCGACAAGTATGACGTCACTGCCAACACCCTGACTGACTGTCTCCCTCTCCATTCTCTGTAACAGCGACTTGGACAACACTAAGGGCAGGTTCTCCGAGTTCGTCACTCACCTGTCAAACCGTGTTCCCTCCCTACACCTGTGGGCAGCGGCAGTGGACCGTGTCCGGGTACCGCCGTGTGTTTCTGTGGAAACCCTCACCCGCCCACTGCGCTGTCCTCCCGCAGTTGTCCAAGAAATAGAGAAGTCACATCATATTGATGGTAAGAACGTCCTGGGGTACAGCAGCAGCGCCACCCCCGCCCCGACAGACGGCCCCGAGGTCAGGAGGTTACAGCACGAGACATGGACACTGGGGTCTGGTGTCAACACACCATTACCTGGTCACACAGGGGACCGGCCAGAGGACTGTGAAGGTTGTGCGGACAACATCGTCAACTTACTGGTGGAGCTGCGGGTGGGTCAGTCGGGTATGTGTCACGTGTACCACTCACTCACTCGTTCATTCACGCACTCACCCACTCACTCACCGAGTTTAGATCTGTCCTGCTCGCTCGTTCCCTTTCATTCGTTCATTCATTCACTCACTCACTCTATCGCTCTCTTGCTCGATTTTCTCTCGCTCACTCACTTTACACACAGATAACCGTTTGTTGTTTGCATGACGTCATCGCTCACACACTCACTAGCGTTAGGTCGGTTGATACGACTACGACTACCACAACTACACCACCACTACCAGCAGACGATGTGTATAAGCCGTTGTTGTGGTTGTCGTGTCACCAGGTCATGACCTGCAGTACCGGGACACCGTCATCCTGTGTGGTGAACCACGTGACGACCTACCTGTGGTCAGGAGACTCCGTGCGCGCGGCCTGCCCGTACAGGTGGTGACGTCACGTGATGATGAAGCTGCTATCAGGGACCTGGCTGTCACCATGAAGGACACGATCATGGTGACAGACAGGTGTGTTGTGACAGGGCTCGAGAGGCGAGTCGTTGTTGTCGTGGGGGAATGGAATGTTGGTGGTACAGACAGACTGAGACTCTTGTCCCGCTCTACATCACTCGTTGTATATGTTGGTTATCTTCCTTGATCCCTCCAGCCCTGTCACTAGTCATGATGATGATGATGATGATGATGATGCACAACCCAAACACGCTTAATCCCTCCCTCCCTACCCTTTCCCGTTTCCCTCCCGATCGTTTTGACCGTTAAAGTTGTCGTTGTCGTAGTTCCTCACAACATTCCGTTTGTTTTCTGCTCTAGTCTGACCCCCCTCGTAACGCGCTATACATCCGCGCCGGTTTCGCCATTCTAACGGTCCTCGTTGTGACGTCATAGTGACGTTGAGAAAGGTAAACATGATGTAGTTGACGCTCCGCTGATGGAGATCTGAGTGTCAAATAATATTTACACCAGGCCTGTGTTAACAACATGTGTTACTTTTTGTGACGTTATTCCCAAGCGACCGCCAATTTGTGACGTCACTCTAGAAAAACGTAATGAAATGACGTAATTCGTGCAGAGTGAAACAGCACAGACTGGTAACACAGATCGTACTGACAGTATTACTTTCTATAACTTCAAAGGAGTTTGTACAGCCCGCTTTCTATTACGTCACCACTCTATCCGCTCTCTCTCTCTACGTGTGTGTGTGTGTGTGTGTGTGTGTGTGTGTGTGTGTAAAATAGTTTGACTTGTAACGAATCCTCCTTAGACACCGTGTACATACCAAGGGAGAAAATCTCCGGAGTTACGGCTTCCTACCGTCATTCCTGTACTTACAGTGCTGAATCAAATATTGACCCGTACAGTTAGTGAATAGAATGTCTTCGTTACGGCATCCATCATCCTCATCTTCATCATCGTCATCAACAGCAGCTTCATCGTCATCAGCAGCAACTGATGTCATACCCAGTGACAATGCCACTGACTGTTAAAACATCAGATATCATGGACATGTTGAATAAAGTTGTGAAACAGCAGTATAACAATATTGAGAAACTATAAGCCTGTTAGAACCAAATACTGTAGACAATACTTCAGTAAAATTAAAGCTACAGTATCTTACAGGGAGAGTTGAGTAGGAAATTGACACAGACGTCAATCACAGGGTAAAAACAAAAATGGCGAATAACGAATGATTGAAAGATGGTCCGTGGAAACAGACTAGGTTGATAGGAAGATGGTGCGTGGACAGAAACACGTGACCACAGCAGTACCGACTTTGTGATTTGCTGTCAAAGCAAAGTTTTTGAAAACAGCCGGCACTATGCTGGTGTTTTTATGAGATGGCCCAATCTGACTTGGTAATTAAAAATTTGAAGACAGTTGGTGGAAAGACAAAAATGGCGATAGAGACTGTTTGTGATCAGAGAAGAAATCTTCCACAGACAAACTAGCAACTGTCATCCCATACACTGTACTGTCGTTGCTTTATGGAGTGGAAATACTGTACTGTACTGTACAAACATACTGCACAAACATTGTAAATACTGGACAAACATTGTAAATATTGTAGAAACATTGTAAATACTGTACAAACATTGTAAGTATATTGTACAAACATTGTAAATGCTGTTCAAACATTGTAAATACTGTACAAAACAATGTTAAAAAAACTGTAACTGTTTAACTGTTTTATGACTACCGTGGATATTGTAAGCAATGAGAATGCTATATTGTCATTATTGTAAATGTCATAAGTATTGTAAATGCTGTGAACTTCAGAAAAAAGATCAAATAGTAGGAAATGTAGTATTTTAAATTTCAAGTTTGTCGCAGTGTGCGTTTTGGTTGATTTGTTCAATGTTCGACTTTAGCTGTTTTGATAGATTATGTTGATAGACTGTGTTGACAGGTTATGTTGATAGATGATGTTGATAGATGATGTTGATAGGTCATGTTGATAGATTTTTGTTGATAGACTATGTTGATACATGATGTTGATAGATATTGTTGAAAGATATTGTTCTTAAATGGTGTTGATAGATCATGTTGATAGATTATGTTTATAAATCATGCCGATAGATAATGTTGATAGATTATTCTGATAATTTATGTTGATGGACTATTTTGATAAATAATGTTGATAGATTATGTTGGTGATAATGTTGATAGATTATGTTGATAGATCATGTTGATACAATATGTTGATAAGTTATGTTGATATACTATTTTGATAGATTATGTTGATAGGTAATGTTGATAAATTATGTTGATGGATTATGTTGATGGATTATGTTGATAGATTATGTTGATAGATTCTCAGCAATGTTTATCGTTTTGATGATCAGCTAGGGCCCTTGTGTTCGTGGCATTTCAGCATATTATGAATGGTGGTGGGTAGGTGAATGGGGGGGGGGGGGAGTGGGGGGGGGGGAGAGGGAGGGTCATTTTTCTTACCCCATAACAAATCAAACGGTTTGTTTTTATTTTCAGTTTCTCGTTGTTACATGGTATACAGATACTTTTGAACATCTATTTTCAATAACACTTTGGAAACTTAACCAAATCCTGACTTGAGTGTTTGTTGTGGAAAAGATTTCTTGTATGATTCTGTCTTGTCACTGGTTTCATGTCTGTCCGTTGTCGTGACGAAATCTACACATTGCTGTGTGTCTGTGTTTCCACATCATAACGTTTGTTACACAGCATTCATTCCCACTCACACTGTGACACCACACGTACTGCAGTTCACGTCGTTGTTGTTGTTTTTGTTCAACCCAACAGAACATCAAAACAGAACACGAGACGATGGAAATTCATTTGACCGCAACTGAGGAGTTCAATCATATAGAACATCAAAGCTTGTAACGCTGGACAAGGGAAAATCATATGTCCGCAACTATAGATGCTTCAACCCAATAGAACATAAACGCTTAGAACATTCAACATACACATTCAGTAGTAGTAGCTTTGTGGTAGTTTCGACAGGTTTGTTTCCTCCACAATCGCAGCGATGTCACTCCCTCTGACAGACACACGGAGACACACACACACACACACACACACACACACACACACACACACACACACACTCACACACACACACGGCCTGTGCCCTGTGAGCCTAATTTACATGTAAATATGTTACGCTGCTCACCAAGGTCCTCCTTACGAAGTCCTATGAAACATGCCTAATGGAATGCTGCTGGGTGACCCAGGACACTGGCTGATATATGGAAGTATATCTTCATTCACTTGAAGTCTCTTTTGTGTTCTATCACAGAGAAACACTAGAAAGAACAGTGATTTTTGTCGAAGGAACATTTATAGAAAAACATATATTCTTATCTATACCGCTAGCTGTTTCTATTCTTTAATTTGTGACTGAGATATTAATTGCTTGTCGACTGTATGTATGACATGCAAGAATAAGTTCTGCTAAACTTTGACATTTTGAATTTATTTTTTAAAAGATGGAAAATGTATCTCCACTCATTTTCTTTGCTGAGCATATCCGAAATTTTCTTTTTCCGAGAGGTGCTCTCACAAAGTTTTTGCGGAATTCTACATTTCATATTTATAAATATTCCATATTATACAGCGATTATTGGGACTGCATGGTGTACCCCCTTTTTTTCCTTCTACTGTTTATTTTTTCTTGCAAATTATACACAAAGAAAGTTTCAATTGTTGAATGGATTCAAACCAATCACCCATATTTGTGTCTATGCCTCTATGTTTTTTTTAGGCAGTAAGCACTTTCATTTACTGATTTATCATCTTTCCTTCTTATTTGAAATAAATCCTGCCGAACTCAGCAGAAGAAATATGTAGTGAAATTTTTAAACGCAATTTTTTGAATGACGAATGTTGCCTGTGGTTTTCTGTTACACACACACACACACACACACACACACACACACACACACACACACACACACACACACACACACACACACACACACACACACACAACGGCATGAATCAACTCGTATACATAAACATGTGGTTGCCGCAGTTTAGCTTTATTTGTGACAGGAGAGAGAGAGAGAGAGAGAGAGAGAGAGAGAGAGTGTGTGTGTGTGTGTGTGTGTGTTGTGTGTGTGTGTGTGTGTGTGTGTGTGTGTGTGTGTGTGTGTGTGTGTGTGTGTGTGTGTGTGTGTGTGTGCGCGTGCGTGTGTTGGCACGCCACAACAAATGAAAAACAAACAACCAAACCAAAAATGTTCCAAGTGCTGTGAAACTCGGTTCTTTTATTATTTCAAGGAAAAAAGAAAGCACCTTACCCAAATGTATAATGCATGGTGTGGATGTAATAGATATATTTTTTTCTGAGCTGCAACAGGAACAATTACATATATGAAATAATAATAATAATAATCACACAACCTTGAAAGAAAGGAGATCTGAGCTTAGCGATGAATTCCATTCGTCCGGGCAGATAAGAATATCAGCTTCTAGCGGATTACCCGGCCAACCCTGAAGTCCGTCCCTGCATATGGGAGGTAATCTACAAATCTAAACGAACAGTACAGAATGGAGTTACCTCCCGTCGACCATAGCCCTTCACAAAGAGGTGTCGGAGAGTGCTTCTAAAATGATGGGAACGATAATTTTGACGATTTTCCGAGATCCCCCCCCCCCCCTCCTCCGTCAGATTGTTCTCCCCCCCCCCAACCCCCCCCCCCCCCCACACACACTTTGTACAACCATCGATCGCGATCTGAGAACTCTAAATCAGGTGTCATGGCGGATACAAGGACGGACGGACGGACAGACAGACAGACAGACAGACAGACAGACACACTGACTGACAGACAGACAGTGGTCGTTTACATACAGAAAGCATTATAATATGTAGATGAATCAGGGGTAGACAAATCATGAAACCCACAACCAACAACATAACTGACAAAAAAAACCAACAACAAAACAACAAACAAACAAACATTGTACTCATAACTTATTACTGCCTTCTTGCAACACAATCTACCGTTGGAATTTATTGGAATGACTGTTAGAAATACGTGAAGTGTGAACAATTTCTTGAACGTTTAATTTAGAATTCCCCTGACAACAACCGCTTGCTTATTGAATATATAGAAAAGAGTGGCCCCCGTAGTGTAGTGGTTAGCACTTCGGACCATGAACCGGGAGACCCGGGTTCGAGTCCCAGCCGAGGCAAGCGGGATTTTTCCTACCTAGGTCGGCTTCTACCCAGAGCGGGTGTGCTATGCACGCAACGGGGAGGCTGTTGCCACACAGCCGAGTTTCACCCACTTCACGGGTGCGACTTTGGGGGTGCTTCCCTTGGTATGACGCGTCTTATGATGTGGATGCTTTCACGGCCGGCACCGCAGGTGCCGTAGTTCCCGGGCCTGGTTAATGCCGGGACACTTATGACAGGAAGCGAGGAGTGCGGCCCTGTCCCGCAGTCCCAAACCACACTGACCTCCATAGCATCATCTTACCATCATCCTCATCTCCATCATCATGCATAATATTAAAAAAAAAAATTGTCCCAGCTTCCGAGCCCTCCGTGGATTCTACCCATTACCTGGGAGGAACACCACTGGAGCTGGCAAAGAGTTGGGGCAGCCAAAAAAAAAAAAAAAAAAAAAAAGTGGCGTAACTATGATGACGCAAATTGACCATGAGGATAAGTGCAGTGCTTCTTTTGCGAGTGTGCTAATTTGCAGTGATTTTTGTTGTCACGAAAGCGTGATTTTCGTGATTTTTGTATTTGTTACGGGACAAACTGCCAGTGAAGCTTCATAGGCACGAGAGAGGCAAAGGCGACGCGAGTGGTTTTGGGTGGAGTGGCTTTCTGGCCTAAACAGAAAGTAGACTATTCTTTGACCAGTCCTACTTTCAAAGCTTGATGGCGAAAGAGTTGTTGGTCCACTTGAGTATGGAAACCATTTTCTTAACTTTGCAGCATCTAGTGTTCGGGAAATACTGCTGTTTTTAACGTGCTATGCTTTCCTTCTCCGATCACTATGTTGTGAATGTCTATAAATAGACCAGGCAAGTCAGTCGTTTCGCTTTAAACTAGCGTTGGGACGACACAAGGCTTCACGCGGGTTTGTCGTGGTATATTTGGATGGTATAGTCCCAGTTATCTCCCTTTATTCTACATAAATTCAACGTTTTAACATTCAATTCAGCTAGTACGACCTTGAAGGTCAAGGTCATTCAAAAGAGTTTGTTTGGGAAGGTTTTAGTCCGGTCTATCACCATCAAGGTAAATTTGGTGCGTCTAGTGATTGTGGTGATTGAGAAAATGCCAACGTTAATGTTTTGAGACTGACAGAAGACAGACAGATACGCAGACGATTAAGGACTGTTAAGGACTGTTACGTGGGATAACTTTGTTACACGCGTGGTTTGAAGAAGAAAAGAAAAAAAAAAGAGCTGCTTTTCAAGAGTTACTCTCCCGTTAGAACTTTGATGGCCCGGCCCACCATCACCAAACTGCCCGTCACCAAAACCTGCACGTGCACCGCGTCCACATCCGGGACCTCCATCCCCCCTTCTCCTAACTCCCCACCATCCATCCCCAGGTCGGCCCTCGCCAAAGCCTCCAGAGATACGTTCTTGCCGAGCGAAGCCCACCACAGCGCTGAGACGGTGCTAGGCAAACTGGCGGACACGCACGGCTGGTCGGCGGAGACGTTCGGTTGCCCGGCTGACCGGGCGGATAAAATAGCCTCCCAGTCTTCCACCTGCTGTGCTGTTCTTTCTTTGGCCTCGGCCGGGTCATACGTCAGGCTAAGGTGGTCTACGACAAGAGTAGAAAAGTCGCGTGCGTGTAATTTTAACACAGCGTTCAGCGTAACGTGGTCCTTAAAGGTCTGCAGTCAAAAAACAAAACAAAACAACAACAACAACAAAAAGCCAGAAACAGTGTTTAAAAACAACAACTGTCCGGCTGTGCAAAATGCTCAGTCAGCTCTGTTACAGTTACGGGGAGCCGGGGTGGTCGAGTGGTAGAGCGTTGGACTTCTAATGCTCGGGTCGTGAGTTCGATCCCGGCTGGGGCCAAATATTTGTGCTGGCTTTTTCATCGTTGCCCCGTCTTTGATATCACCCTATGTGGTGGAAAAGGACGTTAAACCCCCAAACACCCACCCACCCTGTTACAGTTACGTCCATGAAACCGCCAAGGGCAGCCTGATTTCACAGCTAAGTTTGCGTTTTGACATTGAGCGAGGAAGATCATCAGTCGCAGCGGCTAGTCAGTCTTCCCGTGCAGCACACAACACCCGCTAGACGCTGTAGCGATGTGTCTCGTTCAGTGACAAAAAGCACAATGAAGTTACCGCAAACTCTGGTTTTACTGATCAGGTCTCCAAAGCGCTGAAAACTCTGCAACTGTGACAGAGTTGCCCGCATTATGCACAGTCGAAGCAGTCGCAGTTAAAAAAACAAACAAACAAACACGGTTTGCGGCATTTTTGTTGAGACTGCAGACCTTTAAAGGCCAACGCTCTACAATGCTGCAGACTGATGCACCAAAATGACACTCAGTCGCATCCGGAAGTAGTCAGTGATTACTAATCGTGTTTTCCGAGATCGGAGAGTATTGTTACCCTGATAGCTCAGTGACCGAATCTGATGCACGCCAAACGTGGCTGAAGCTTAACGCTTGGCGCCTTGACGTGTGCTGAACATTTCTCAAATGTCACAATATAATTATGTGCACTCACCTATAAACTGCTCTCTGGCGCTGGTTGAGATCAGATTGGGACAAAAAGCGGCCATGTGAAAGCCGCAATTCTGCAACAAGTACACAAAAAGAAGGAACTGTGAGTCAATGCTCACCGGCCCCCGTAGTACAGCGGTAAGAACTTCGGACCATGGACCGGGAGACTCGAGTTCGAATCCCAGACGAGACAAGCGGGATTTATCCTACCTAGGTCGGCTTCTATCCAGAGCATGTGTGCTATGGGCCCAGTGGGAAGGCTGTTGCCACATAGCCGGGACTCACCCAGACGAAATGCTAGCAATGATCAAGCAGTCTCTAGGCAGAGTCTTAGCAAATAATAGGCGTGCTTTTAGCATACGTGTTAGTGGTGTTATATGTGTGCTATTATTGCTGAATGTATGCTAACACTACCATATATGGAATGCTAGCAGGAGTTAGGCAGAATGTAAGCAGCGTTGTAGTATGGTTGAAGCAGAAAGTTAGTGCCTCAGTTATGGTAATGATGTGTATGCAAATTATCACGTGACACACTTGCAGGTATGCTGTCTGCTAACGTTAGCAGGTTGAAAGTAAAAGTTCAGCATTTTTGTAGCATGGCTGCTGAAACCCTGCTAACGTTAGCAGGTTTAAAGCAAAAGTTTAGCATATTTGTAGCGTGGCTGCTAAAACCCTGCTCACATTAGCAAGATTAAAGTATATTTTAAGTAGAATTGTAGCAAAAGGCCAAGGGTGGGTGGGTGGGGTGTTTGGGGGTTTAACGTCCTTTTCCACCACATAGGGTGATATCAAAGACGGGGCAACGATGAAAAAGCCAGCACAAATATTTGGCCCCAGCCGGGATCGAACACACGACCCGAGCATTAGAAGTCCAATGCTCTAGCATTCGACCACCCCGGCTCCCCAGCAAAAGGCCAAGACTGGCCATGTTAGCAGGATTTGAGTATTAATGAAGCATAATGCTGAGACCATGTTAACATCAGCAGGTTTAACCACATTGGATTTATGCAGGCCCTGTCACGCAGTCCGAAACAGGGTCACAATTATCGGAAACGGGACTTGGCAAACACGGAAAACCTCGCCACTGAGATGAACTCTGGCTTATGGCATCCCGTGACCAGTTCTTACTTACTGGCTCTTATGGGCATTTTACACAATGGGCGTTACTGGACTCAGGGGACTGGCATGCAGTTTATGTGACGCACCTTCAAGTACTGGAGATGTGGTGCAGCTTGTCTGGGTTTCGCCATACTGAACACTAGGGCACGGACAACCTTGCCGCTGAAACACACACACACACACACACACACACACACACACACACACACACACACACACACACACACACAATTTTTGCCTTCATATCTTCCCATCGTATGCAGTCTAATCAGTAGGAGGCGTTAACCAGAAAATCACGTGACTCCACACGCATATAATCATTGTCATAATTAAGACGAATCTGTACATCATAATACAATCATGCACTCACTGAATGGTGCTCCGTTCCTTCGTGGCCTCGTCTTGAAACCACTCAGCACATTGCTGTACATAAAGAAACAAAACATCACGTGGCGGCTTTTATATAAAAAAATTAAATCAGGTTTGTGTGTTGATTGCAATGATTTCCTGGCTCACCTCTCTCTCTCTCTCTCTCTCTCTCTCTCGCGCGCGCGCGCGCGTGTGTGTGTGTGTGTGTGTGTGTGTGTGTGTGTGTGTGTGTGTGTGTGTGTGTGTGTGTGTGTGTGTTGTATACCTCCATGCTGCCAGTAGTATGAGCACCATCCAAGTAGTACGTCACGTTTCCTTTCTTCATGATCTGTGCCCGGCCCGCCAAACGGGTGTTCACCAGTCCTGGAGACAAACAGGGGCTCAGTAGGTAACGCGTCCAACTTCAGCGGGGACATTACTGAACGACAGTCGCTTGTGAAAGAGCGGATTCTAACCCAGTTCGAGCTGTAATATCATTATATGTGATACAGACTCGTCCGGACTCGCGAGCTGTACATTAGTGATGTCCCTTCGTGTCCTCCCAGTTCATGCTTCAGCCCAAAAAAACCCACCTCCGATCTGGGGTAACCTACGTCCTGCCCTCAGCCCGGGGACACGTGATTTTTCGGGCTGAACTGTAGTCTGCTTCGACGAAAGAAGGAACGCTGAAATACGCATTTCGCAAATAGATAGTAACGTGTATGCGTGTTGAAGAAGAACTTCCTTAATCCCAGTGAGACAGTCAGACAGAAGTAGAGAGAGACAAAGACAGACACACGAGTAACAATACCAGTCATCATCTCAGCAGACAGTTTGGAGGTCGACAGTTCTGGGATGTCCGCCACGTCTGCTAGAGGTCCCTGGTAAACTTTTCCTAACTTCGCAGAAAGCCCGAGTCCATTTTTGTCTGCAAACACATTGCCAGACGAGACTACTGAATCCCATTTGTCGCAGTCTGGAATAATGCATAGGGATCAGAAGAGTATGTTGATCTCAACAGCTTAAACAATTCTATATTTCTATTCAGCAGTTGACGACTATTCTGCACACATTTTGCCTCCTCCGGGGCTGAAACGCAGATGGACAGGGGCTCAGTAGGTAACGCGTCCAACTTCAGCGGGGACATTACTGAACGACAGTCGCTTGTGAAAGAGCGGATTCTAACCCAATTTGAGCTGTAAAATCATTATATTTTGATACAGACTCGTCCGGACTCGCGAGCTGTACATTAGTGATGTCTCTTCGTGTCCTTCCAGTTCATGAAATGTTCAAGAAAACAAATTTTCCAGCTTTACGAGACATGAAAAAGTGCAGTGCTCTCCCGCTCTGGAGTTCGCCGGGTTCTCTGCCCCTGCCCTGGCGGTTTGTCCTCCTGCCGTACTTCATGCATAGGTCCCGTGCTTATTCATAAACAGTATCGAACGGGTCGGCAAGGGAGAACACCCTGCGACCAGAAGCTCTGCTCTCCCCTTACCTTGCAGCCAGATGCGAGCGAGTTGAACAGCCAAGGCGGCGTTGTAGAGTTGCTTCCCCCCAGCGATCCCCAGACAGAGCCCCTCTCCTAGCTGAGACTCGTTCAGTGGAGGGGCCACGAACAAGGGACACTGACAAAACGTCAAAACATCAGTGCATGATGAAATGATAATTACAAGTCTGTTTGTGTGAGTTTTCGGTTTTCTTTTGTTTAAGCGTCATGCCAGAAAGTGATATTTCTCTACTCGGTATTAGAAGCCACGAAGTCACGAAAATGGTCTCAGTGACCAAAAGGAACATCTATTCATTCGGCAAAACAACCTTAGAGCTCTGTAAGCGGCAGTTTTTACCCTCAGAACTCAATACGAACACAGAGACCTTAAATGCGCCATTTCTCAGATTATTGCTTTTGATATAGAGACTTTTGCTTAATTGAAACAGGTTCCGTTTGTGAATGCGCATGTACGTGACACTCGAAACAGATTATCTTACTTATAAGATGTTAGTGGAGCTCAGTTGGTATAGGTCGATCGCTAGGGGGGGTGTAAATGTATACCAGTTACATGCCGGGGGGGGGGGGGGGGTGTCACAGAAGTGACTGTGTGTGTGTGGGTGTGTGTGTGTGTTTGTGTGTAAGGTGCGCGTGGGTGCGCGTGTGATTCGTGCTTCATATCTAGTGTGCTTATTTTCTTGGTTCTAGGTTGGGGTTAGTAAAGTTCATAGATTTCACGTGTGGCCACTGCCTGTTAGTGAGTAGTAGGAGTTAGTGTAGTTGAGGGGGTGAGTAGATTTCTTCAGTGCGGGTTGGGACTTGGCGGCGGCTGGCAGGCAGGGTCTATCGAGTGTACTTTTCTTTTCTAACCACCTGTAGTTCTGGTCCTTTTCTTCTCTTTCTCTCTGCTATCTAATATAATAGGGAAGTAGGTTAGGCCTTGGTTGTAGTGTCCGGTCCGGTCATCTGTCGCGATATTGCCGTGCTAGTTTCACAGAAAGGCTCGTTGCCGGAAAGCGAAACGGTTACAAATTACGACAGATACTACACACGCACATACATCTCAACCATCAGATGGCTACATTCGTTTAATGCTTCCGTTTAAGCTACATTCATAAAACGAAGTTAGCTGTCGTGTGACTTTAACTGGCGAGACCCAAATCCAGGATACATTAATTGCAACCCGTCCCCCGCAGCTGGTGTACATCTGCTCCCCCTGCAAATGACTGGTATACATTTGCACCCCCTAACGGGCGAACTATACCAACCGAGCGTTAGTAGAGATCTGAATGCAACAAACTGATGTTAGGTGGCCGTGTAAACGAGGAATACTTAGCTGTCCGTAAACGTTTTTTTTTTTTTTTTGGTGTCTGCTACTCGAACACAGTGTGCTACCAAGGCGAGTATGTCCGCTACGCTGTCAGAAGCCACTGCACTTCTGGCTTAAATCAGCTCAGCGCAAGCCGGGGAGCCGGGGTGGCCGAATGGTAGAGCGCTGGACTTCTAATGTTCGGGTCGTGAGTTCGTATCCCAGCTGGGGCCAAATATTTATATTGGGGCTTTCTCATCGTTGCCCCGTCTTTGATATCACCCGTATATGGTGGAAAAGGACGTTAAACTCCCAAACACCGACCCCCGCCCTCATCGCAAGCCTTTCTGTGGCTGTATATTTCGTCCATGTGTCTAAGTTGTGTGCTCTGTGAACCTAGAAATCTTTTGTTGTTGTTGTTGTTGTAAACTTGGGCCTGCACGTTGCAGGAATCCCCCTACCTCTCTCTCGTTCGCCCTGTTCATGAGAACCTCCATGGCGCAGTGAGATGACTGGGGAGTCGTCACTGCCGGCACTCCTTTCTGTAAAACACCAAACCACACGAACACTTTTCAATGTAGCACTTTGAGCCAACGTCAGCAGGAATACCGGTTTCTCCCTCTTCTCCTTATGGTGGTTAGTTTTACGAACGACTTATCATTTAATTCTACTTTAAATATTCCCGCTTTGTGCCAAGCGATCTTACCCCGGGTGTTTCCCAGTACATCTTAATGATGATGGTGGCGATGGTGATGGTGATGATGATGATGATGATGGTGGATGACGATAATTATTATGACAAACCTTGAATGTTCGCGCTTTTTGCCAAGCGATCTGGCTGAAAGTGATGGTGGTGGTGATGATGATGACGATGATATAACAACCTTGAATATTCCCGCGTTGTACCTCAGCGACCTAGAGTGTTACCCAGCATGTCTCTTGATGATGATGATGATGACGACGATGACGACGACGATGATGATGATAATGATGATGACCACTATTGAGGACCATGATGACTTAACAAACCTTGAATATTCCCGCTTTGTGCCAGGCGATTTCCCCTATCGTGTTCCCCAGCACGTCTTGGTGATCCAGGTGAAGGGCGGTAATCCCACACACTACTGGGCGTTGTATGACGTTGGTTCCATCGAATTGTCCGCCGGTCCCAACTTCAATAATGGCCACGTCAACCTCCTCCACGCGGACGAAGATGTAGATAGCCACGAGGAAACCCAGGCAAAACATGGACGGCATCCGGTCGTTTGGCCCCTTGGTGTGCCACACACACACACACACACACACACACACACACACACACACACACACACACACACACACACACACACACACACATTAACACATTTCGTACGGCGAATACTTTCCCGTGTTCTCGTCCAGCCCCTCACGTACGTTCGCTATTATGCGAGATGAACGGTTCTGGCAACTGATGGTGGCGGTTCTTTATCGGACGTTTCACAAGGGAGAACACTCACGCACCGTTAGATAGATCTGTGTTTCTGTGTTGAAGAGATGATGAATATTGAAGAACAGACTACTCAGCACAAAGCAAGCTGCAGCTTACTTGTGGTAAATGAAAGAGGATTTGCAAAGTCAAGCTACAAGTCAATTTACCAGGGATGAGGGGAATTGAGAGTGAACGCGAGGTTTGCAAAACTTTGTACCTTTGACAGGAGGAGTTTCTCATACACGTGCCAGAAAGCCGCGCTGAACACGTCTTTGCTCACCATCTGACCGTTGATGCAGATTCTCTCCCTGTAGTCCACGGTGTGGGGTGAGCTGAGAAATGTAAGACGGAACAGTGAGACGGACATGGATTAAAGATCTGCAATATCAACAAAAAGCCGCAATTTAAGCGACTCCTGCGACCGTGCATAATTCAGGCAACTCTGTCACAGTTGCAGAGTTGTCAGCGCTTCAGAGACCCTTATGAAACCAGAGCGTGAGTTTGGGTGACTTCATTGTGCTTTGGGTCAGTGAGCGAGACACATCGCTACAACGTCTAGCGGGTGTTGTGTGCTGCACGAGAAGACATGCCACTGCGATCTTTCTCGCTCAAAGTATAAACGCAAACTGAGCTGTGAAATCAGGCTGCCCTGGGCTGTTGAAATCTCTGTAACTGTGACAGAGTTGACTGTGCATTTTGAACAGTCGGATGCTTTAAAAATTTTATTTAACACAGTGTTTGTAGCTTTTGTTGAGACTGCATGATTAATAGAGCCCATAAAGGCCGTTCTTAACCGGGCGAACCACCAGTCTGGCGAACTTGTTCGGCGAACTGTGTATTGTATACGAACAGGGCAAGCGCACACACGTACATAGTTCCAGGGGTTCGGCCGGACTAGTTCTCTTTCTTAACCGACCGTTAATGATATGCATACGCCATCGCCCGAACAAGGCGGAGTCGGAAGTTGAGACAATCGTAAACAACCAAAATGGGCGCCTTCGTAGATCGAGACGACCAGGCATTTGCGGTAGTTATCGTTTTGAGTGAACTCTTGGAAGCCGAGGAAGAGGAGATAAGAGGAAAAGAGCGCAAGAGAGGGAAATGTGAAGTGAGTCGATAGCCGCGATGCCGTCCGCCATTTTCCTCAAGTTTGTACATGCGCACAACAGCTCTCCCCGAGCAACCAATCAGAGCGCAGGATCGGCAAAAGGATCGCGAGGGTTCCCACGACACGCTATGCAGTCCTCGAACCTAGTTCGCCGAACCTTTCGAACCAGGGTTTCCGCACAAGTATTTGGTCGGTTAAGAAACAACGTGCGCGAACCTAGTTCGCCGTACTCTCCGAACCTAGTTCGCGAACCAAAAGTCTGCCCGGTTAAGAACGGCCTTAATGCTCATTAGGCGCGGCTAAAACAAGGTCTGAGGCTAGAGGCTCGTCGGCACGGTCAACTCCTGAGAAGGAGAACTAATTTTCGAGCGCTCGAGTAAGCAGTATTGCAACAACAAAAAAAAATCCATACTGATTCAGTTGTTGATTTGTTAATATTAGTAGCATTTTTTAAAATTTATTTACAAGTGTAGACTAAAAGAGTTCCGGCCGGATTTTACAGCCTTTACAAAGCTAGTCCGCCATTGGTATACTATAGAAAGATATAGATATGGCGTTGCTGGGCAATATTCCAAGTTTTTCAGAATTTGGCTTCCATATGAGGCATTAATCCAATGAAACCTCATCTTATCTGTGGTGCATGACACGGATTTCTCTCTCTCTCTCTTTCCTGTTATGTGCTTAGTTGCAAGCCAGCAAGCTGTGTGTGTGAGGGCATGAACGAGTAATGATATAGATATATCTGTATGTATACTGTATATGTGTATGTGTACTATGCCGGATGTCAAATTTGCGTCTTTTTCTGCGAGTATATGTGTGTGTGTGTGTGTGTGTGTGTGTGTGTGTGTGTGTGTGTAAAATGTAAAAAAAAAAAAAAAAAAAAAAAAAATATATATATATATATATATATGTATATGTAAAATGTAATATATATATATATGTAAAATGTAAAAAAAAAAAAAATCATCAACAGATATAGTCCACAGGACAGAACAGGCTCAATACGTGAAGCATGCAGTCTTGTAGCCATGGTGACGCAAAATACTCTCGACGTAAGAGCACGTGGATCCCTTGCCTTTGGTTCCCGCCACGTGGATGATTGACAGCTTGTCTAATTCGTCCAGCTGGAGATAGTGAAAGACTGTTCATCATTCTAGTGCACTTTCCTCAGAATGGAAAGAGTGGGGTGGGTGTGTGTGTGTTTGGGAGTTTAACGTCCTTTTCCACCACATAAGGGTGATATCAAAGACGGGGCAACGAGGAAAAAAGGCCAGCACAAATATGTGGCCCCAGCCGGCGGGATTCGAACTCACGACCCGAGCATTGAGAGTCCAACGCTCTACCATTCGGCCACCCCGGCTCCCCCTCAGAATGGAAAGAATTATCAACATGTTAGAGAGGGACTCAGTTCACCAACAGGTTCATGTTCAGTGGACAACGGACAAGTGGTCATTTTAGTCGATGGCCTTACTACTTTCTCTCCATGTTTCAGTCATATCAAACTACACGTGCTTCCCTCGTTGTAGTGTCTGGCGACAAAGTTTGCCAGACCACGCCATGTGCTATGCCGCGGGACGCGATTGGCTGAATTCTGGGGGCTCGGCCCTTTTGACTGAGGTCGTCCATTCTCACGGACGCCGCCCTATGGCAGCCCTTGACTAGCTCTTACTTACTGATTCCGTGTGATAAGTGTGAGCATATCACAGTCACACTGACCTACAGTAGCGTTTAACTAGCTCTTACTTACTGATTCCTGGTGAGGTGTAAGTAAATAGCATATCACAGTCACACTGGCCTACAGAAGCCTTTGACTAGCTCTTATTTATTGATCCTTGGTGAGATGACCTAACACTACAGCAGTACGAACTATGGGCCCGATGGGGAGGCTGTTGCCACACAGCCCAGTTTTACCCACTTCACTGGTGCGACTTTGGGGGTGCTTCCCTTAGTATGACATGTCTTATCATGTGGATGATTACACGGCCGGCACCGCAGGTGCCGTAGTTCCCGGGCCTGGTTAATACCGGGACATTTATGACAGGAAGCGAGGAGTGCGGCCCTGTCCCGCAGTCCCAAACCACACGGACATCCATAGCATCATCATCATCATCATCAGCTCACCATCATCCTCACCCCCACCATCACGCATAATAAAAAAAAAAAATTCCCAGCTTCCGAGCCCTCCGTGGATTCTACCCATTACCTGGGAGGAACACCACTGGAGCTGGCAAAGAGTTGGGGCAGCAAATGAAAAAAGGCCTTATGTGGTTGTTGCTTTTTGCTGCCTGTGTGTCGTCGACTATACCTGCCTTGATGTTTGTAAAGTATGTACGACGCTTAGAACCTGTTGTGTACATGCATTTAAGCGCTCCTTAAGTCTCCTATATTATTATTATTATTATTATTAATTACATAAGCATACCACACCGTGGCTCACATGAACACTATCCTGAAACAGCCCTTGGCTAGCTCTTAAAATTCCTAGTACATGTACGTATGAACATACCGTGATGTCAATCCATTTCAGACAGTTCCGCGTGTTTTTTAATGAGGTGTCCTTTGGAGGCTCCGGCATATACTGTTTCAAGATGGCGTCTTGCATCTGTCGCTCATTTATCGACAGCAGCGCCATCTGGAGGACAAACAGAGCGACCAGTGACAGCGAGAATGGGTTGAGTTACTCGAGACAATGCGAGAAGAGGCGAACCTTCCTCAGTCCCTTGAACAGGAGTCCAAGGACGAGTAACTCAGTCTAAATTTCAGCCAGAACGAATCACCAGAACTGTTTTACCAAGCGACTAAGCACCTCTTTTAGAGACTTGAAGAGGAGAGAAGCTGCTGCCATGAGCCCTTCTCACTCAACACCCTCATACAGTCTTCACAAAAAAGTTAAGGACCAGTCAACATAATGGGTGACAGTTTCAATAAATCAGAAAAAATAAACGAATAAGATTTTTCCAGTAAAATTCGGTAGCAAGGTTAAGGGGTAATTAGGGAACATGGCGACCACTGTGTGGATGGCACGTGCGCGTCACACAGCATGCTTGGCGCGTTTGAAAATCTGCAATTTCGGCAAAACTAGACCGAGTTTCAGTGTTCAGTTAGCGATACCTGGGGCTTTGTGCACGGCAAAAATGAGATGCAGGCCAAAGAATGCATCCCTGGTTATGAACTGTGCTCATTTGTTTGCCTACATAAGCCGCCGTTTCAGCGATGTTCAGCACTACACCAGCATGCCACCACGACAAAAGTTGAATGATATTTGCAAGTGGTCCTTAACTTTTTGTGAAGGCTGTATGTGTGACAACAACAGAAGCAAGTTCGACAAATTCCAAATTCAGACGTCGAATTGCGTGGAGGAAAAAATTTTATGGTAAATATAAGGATAGAACATCTCAACTTACCTCATATTCCGTCCTAGGTCTCATGGTTTTGTCCATTGTCGAAATTTTGGAAACAGGAATCATGACTTGATTGTTCCACACTAAGAAATTCAAACATTTTCGGGGAATTTAGAAAATAAAGCTCCAACATACGTATTTTTCTAATTTTGAATATGCTGTTCGAAACCAAACAAAAAATTTTAGTTTGGAAATCTTCGCGCGCGCGCGCGCGCGCACACACACACACACACACTGAGAGAGATAGAGAGAGAGAGAGAGAGAGATTATTGCTGGGATGTTTGCAGCACCATACATGTGTGTGTGTGTGTGTGTGTGTGTGTGTGTGTGTGATCATGAGAGAGATAGCTAAACACAGACAGACAGACAGACAGACAGACACACAGACACAGACACAGACACACAGAGTTTTATCTCACCTTCAGTACTGCAGCCAGCAAAGTGTTTCACTGCCCTATCAGCCCGACAGTGGGTTTTTATAGGCGTTACGGCGAGACTACAGACTGTAGAGAGCATAAAGGGGGGTGTGTGTGAGGGGGGGGGGGGGGGCGGGGGATTGAGGGGCGGGGAGGATGGGAAGAGGCGTGATTATAGCCTGCCAGTCAGAAATGGAAGCTTCTGGTTTAGTTACGTCGTGCCAAACGGTGTGTACCACAGCTCATAACCCAGAATCAATACAATATTCAACAGTTTTATTTCGTTGCGCCCCTGCACTCAACGCGACTGCCCCGATGGCTCAGTGGGATTTTCACCCTGGACCCTCATCCCTAACCTGTGTGGTTACGCTGCGCTCGTGGCGACACGTCTGTCTTGGGTGGGGTGATCGGGAGGACACAGGACACACTTGACACACTGTAGGTCTGTAGGACTGACGAACGAAGTACAAACTAACTGACATCCTCAATGACGAAACACGTCCCCTCGGTTTAGAGTACCAAGAGCAAGGACTACCAGATATGATATGGTATGGTATGGTAGACTTCTCCTCGGCGCACGTATCCATCTCTACCGAGATGCTCATGGCGCCGCAGGGCTGGAGTACGAAGCAGGGAAAGCCCGCTGCTGCCAAGCGCTACTTTATGTACAAACCTCCACCCTGCTCTTCACTCTGGAGCGTGCGACAGTATTTCTGTTTTACCACGCCACTGGCCACAGCCTACTCTTCTTCAAAAGATGAACGTGGGATTTTTAGCGTGCACACTTGATAATTGTGCGTGTGTGTGTACAAGAAGGCGAGACAGGCACCATAAACGAGTCTGCACTTAGATTTGACTCGATATGGTATGGAAAAATCCAACCATATTCCTGCCCACTGGGGACTCGAACCAGGCAGCTCAGGATCCGAAGTCGGATGCCTTAACCACTAGACCAAATTCCGTGCAAGATCCTTTTTTTGCCCATGGCTATTAGAGCTGCCAACTCAAGCAGAACGCGCACGAGAGAGATGTGTGTGTGTGTGGGGGGGGGGGGGGCGATTGAGGAGAGAAAGACCGAACAGAGCGAGTGAGTGTGCAGCGTGCATTTCAGAGTGAATGCCGGCAGAGTGAATGTTTGTTTAATTTTTCTTATGCGTATATTTGTAGTCTCATTTATTAAAATGTGTATTGTGTGTTACTAGTATGCGGGCCAGAACTGCAATTTCCCTTTTCGGGACCAATAAAGTATTGTGTATTGTGTAATTAAACGTATGACAAAGAGATGCTATCTCTTTAAGAGACATTCATCTGAAGACCGCTCATGTGCATGCGGCCACGTTGCTGAAGACCCAGCCCACTTTCTTATGAACTGTCCTCTCTTTCATAATACACGTACACAAACAGTATCAGCTCTGCCATATAACTGCAACGTCGACACCCTTTTGAGAGGGAATCTCAGTCTTTCTTTGAATGATCATATAAATCTTTTTGAAACTGTAGAGCACTTTATAGAAATATCAGGTCGCTTTGACACCTAAGTTCCGATTACGATTAACAGTCGCCAACCCGCTGCCACCGTTGAAACCGCAGTCCCACTACATTTTTCTTTGTACAGTACTTATTGGCCATTCTCTCTATCCCCTTTCTGCCTATCTCTTTCTTTACAGATCTGTCCTATCATAAAACTGTATTTGACGTCTCCGCCGCACATGTTTTCTGTACTTATGAGCACACTTGTAAGTTTTTGACTTGTTGTGCTCGGCCTCGTGAAATTTGTGTGAAAGTGCATATTTATATTTGTTCAAAACGAATAAAACTGTTTAAACCAAAGAGATGCTATAAGCATGGCGAGAGACCAAGACCAGCTTCAGATCTGAATTCAGCCCGAAAAATAAAGCTCAAACCTGAGTTGGGCTGCTTCCTGCGCACTTAGTCAAAGACAGATCAGCATCTCAGCCCCCGAGGCTGTTCACGCTCCAACACATTCGCAATATCCCCTCAGGCGTCTAGTATTAGAGAAATACGGCTTCTTCTATGGCACTTTTTTAAAAATATAAATAATATTTCAAGTATGGCGCTTTTTTTTAAATATGTTTTTGTTGAAAGGGGAGGATAGATCCCCCTTGGTGAGAAACCACTCGCTGTGCGAACTCTTTTATACCCTCGGCCGTTTGCTCGGTCAACAGCAAGAGTCGGACAGCTTGCAGATAGTCTGGGACTCTCTCTCTCTCTCTCTGTGCTTGCGTGTGTGTGGGGTGTGCGAGCGTACGTGTACGTGTACGGCGGGGGAGGGGGGGGGGGGAGTGGTGGTCTTGCGTGCGTGTGCGATAGAGGTAATATAATGTGACTTTTATTTTACCTATAATAATATGCATGCCTATAATTATGTATAGCCTGTGATATATAATAATAATATGATATATGATAATAATGATGATATGATATATAGTAATAATTTATGTGATATGTGATGGTGATAAATTGTTTTATATGTCTCTTTTAAGAACTCTTTTTTTGTCTTGTTTGTATGTTCATGGCAGACATGTAATTTCCCGGAAGCGATTAATAAAGTATTGATTGATTGATGGATTGATGGGTGTGTCCCGTGCCATGTGCCACTTACAATCGACCATTTTTTAATCTCGTGCGTGATTCTCGCCGAGATTCGTGACAAAATCGACATTTTCATTGCTTTTTTTTTGGGGGGGGGGGGGGAACCTTGCAAGTCCTTTATTGATTCCAAAATAATACTTTGACGTCACTGTTTTTTGCTTTCTCTTGAAGGTTCTAAGAGTACACTCTAACTACTGAGCGCGATTACCTTTTACGTCATTATCACTTGAGGCCACAGACGTATACGTCTGTGCTCTAACTACTGAGCGCGATTACCTTTTACGTCATTATCACTTGGGGCTCTCCAGAGGTATATTTCAAGCTAATTTTGATACATTTTTTTCCAACTCGCTATTTTACTGAAAATTTCTCTTACGCAGAGAGGGGAGCCGGGGTGGCTGAATGGTAGAGCGTTGGACTTCTAATGCTCGGGTCGTGAGTTCGTATCCCGGCTAGGGCCAAAAATTTGTGCTGGCTTTTTCATCGTTGCCCCGTCTTTGATATCACCTGTATGTATATGAAAAGGACGTTAAACTCCCAAACACCCACCCCACCCTTTTACGCAGAGAAGAAACGGAAAAACTGCGAGACTCAAATGTCATGAAATATATCAGGTCACTAGGCCAGAATGAACCTTTTCTCTTTGATACAAAAATAGCCCCATAAAAAGTTGTTGCCGAAAATCGTTGGCGACTGTATTACCAAACGCTCTGCGACTATGACGTTGCGTAAGTCTCTAAGCAGGACAGCCCAGTCAGCGCCTTCGCTTCATAAGCTATTACTGAGACAATATTACTGCGGTGTGAATTTGTCTGGTGGTCAGTCTGTTATTTTGTAACTTGACAAAAATGAGTAGCAAGGGGTTAAAGCGCATCCGATGAAAAAGTTTTTCATAGCAGCGTTGTTATATGCCAAACCAGCCGTAACGAAAGCGGTATGCAACACAGACGGCAATGTTTTTTGTGGAAATGCACGCGTGTCAAAAAACAAAAACAAAACAACAACAACAACAACAACAAAACAGAAAAAAAGCCTTAAACAAATAAATAGAAAACCGGTGGTGGTTTTCAGTTTTTAGTGGTAACCCATTTATTGTGCGGATATTGAAAAGCTCTCCCCCCCCCCCCCCCGACATCTGTGACTGCCGACATGCATGACTGCACATGTACGCTCGTATTCGTCGAATGACGTTAGCTTTCCAAACACCCCGCACCCACGGCATGGTAAGTGCGTCGTGTTGGACTCACCCATGCAAAACAGTAAACACAACAGTTATTCTGGCACGGACTGCATCAAATATGCACGTGGAATAACATTTCTTTGTGTTGCCCTGCTACCCTCTGGCGTTTCCAAATAGGCTTCCAACGAAAAAACAACAACAAACAAGATGGCCACCAGCCCAATATGTTGTTTCCATTTGATCACCTGCTATCGTCACGGTCGTTCTTTTGTAATGCCATGTATCCACACACACACACACACACACACACACACACACACACACACACACACACACACACACACACACACACTCTCTCTCTCTCTGAATGGAAACAACTGACCAGGCTGTCACACCAATCTTGTTTTTGGAAGAGAGACGTCAAGTTGTATTCTTTGAAATCTATGACGTTTTTCCTCACTGGGATGACGCATAATACATTTGGCGTAATGACTTTGTACAGTTCTTGCAATGAAAGCAGGCCCATGAAAATTGAAGTGTTGCTGCTGCGTGCGAATTAATACCGACCCAATATGTTTAACAGACAAGTCTGCGCGGCGAACGTTTTCTAACTATGTGTTATGTCAGACATACACACGCGCGCGCGCACACACTCACACGCACGCACGCACGCGCACATGCACACACACACACAGACTCGCGCGAGCCGCGTTTGTGCTCCATTGAGACCTACGTGGTGTTCTCTCACTCTACTATGCTATTGAGTGAGAGTCACTTTACGTCAGTGCGCGTGCGTCTCTTCTTCGATGTTTGTGAGGCGTGTGGCTTGTAGAGGAAATGTGCTGTGAGTACAAATTTTCGAGTCAACTGACGATAACGGCTGCAGTGAATTTTTCAATTTTTTTTGTATATTTTTTATGGCACCCCAGGCTCATTATCTATGTATA
Organism: Batillaria attramentaria; assembly: GCA_018292915.2. Lineage (NCBI taxonomy): Eukaryota > Metazoa > Mollusca > Gastropoda > Batillariidae > Batillaria > Batillaria attramentaria. Next base: position 708,090 of record JACVVK020000165.1, read on the forward strand.
GTAGGAGCGATTTTGAGATCTAAAGTGTGTTCACCAGCACTTTCATCAGGTACGGCTTACGCCAAAAGTATAAAAGCGACAACCTCCTCCCTTCTCGTACTCTCCGCTCCTCATCGGAAAAGCTCCTGAAGGTTCCCAAGTTCAATCTAGAAACCTTCGGTGAGCGCTCTTTCAGTTTCTGTGCCCCCCAGGTATGGAATTCTCTGCCTCCCTCCCTTAGGAACACCCAGACCCTCCCACAGTTTAAATCAAAACTAAAGACTTATCTATTCAAGACAGCATATGATCTGTAGTACCATCTACCCCCCCCCCCCCCCCCGCACACGTAATTAGTGTTTCATGTATGCGTGAGAATGTGTGTGTGTAGCGCACTGAGTGCTCTTTGAGCAGACTACTAGCGCTTTATAAGAGCTATTATTATTATTATTATTACTTTCTATAACTTCAAAGGAGTTTGTACAGCCCGCTTTCTATTATGTCACCACTCTATCCGCTCTCTCTATTAGTGTGTGTGTGTGTGTGTGTGTGTGTGTGTGTGTGTGTGTGTGTGTGTGTGTGTGTAAAATAGTTTGACTCGTAACGGATCCTCCTTAGACACCGTGTACATACCAAGGGAGAAAATCTCCGGAGTTACGGCTTCCTACCGTCAGTATTTCCTGTACTTACAGTGCTGAATCAAATATTGACCCGTACAGTTAGTGAATAGAATGTCTTCGTTACGGCATCCATCATCCTCATCTTCATCATCGTCATCAACAGCAGCTTCATCGTCATCAGCAGCAACTGATGTCATACCCAGTGACCATGCCAGCGACTGTTAAAACATCAGATATCATGGACATGTTGAATAAGGTTGTGGAAGAGCAGTATAACAATATTGAGAAGCTATAAGCCTGTTTGAACCAAATACTGCAGACAAAACTTTAGTCAAATTAAAACTACACTATCTTACAGGGAGAGTCAGTTTAGTAGGAAACTGACACAGACGTCAATCACAGGGTAAAAACAAACTGGCGAATAACGAATGATTGAAAGATGGTCCGTGGAAACAGACTAGGTTGATAGGAAGATGGTTCGTGGACAGAAACACGTGACCACAGCAGTACCGACTTTGTGATTTGCTGCCAAAGCAAAGTTTTTGAAAACAACCGGCACTATGCTTGTGTTTTTATGAGATGGCCCAATCTGACTTGGTAATTAAAACCTTGAAGACAGTTGGTGGAAAGACAAACATGGCGATAGAGACTGTTTGTGATCAGAGAAGAAATCTTCCACAAACTAGCAACTGTCATCCCATACACTGTACTGTCGTTGCGTTATGGAGTGGAAATACTGTACTGTACCGTGACTGTACAAACATTGTAAATACTGCACAAACATTGTAAATATTGTAGAAACATTGTAAATACTGCACAAACATTGTAAATACTGTACAAACATTGTAAATATTGTAGAAACATTGTAAATACTGTACAAACATTGTAAATATATTGTACAGACATTGTAAATGCTGTTCAAACATGGTAAATACTGTACAAAACAATGTAAACAAGATGGCCACCAGCCTAATATGTTGTTTCCATTTGATCACCTGCTATCGTCACGGTCGTTCTTTTGTAATGCCATGTATCCACACACACACACACACACACACACACACACACACACACACACACACACACACACACACACACTCTTTCTCTCTCTCTCTCTCTGAATGGAAACAACTGACCGGGCTGTCACCCCAATCTTGTTTTTGGAAGAGAGACGTCAAGTTGTATTCTTTGAAATCTATGACGTTTTTCCTCACTGGGATGACGCATAATACATTTGGCGTAATAACTTTGATACAAACGGAAACGGTAATGACTGCGAAGTGGTTACAAGTTAAGCAAATAAAAGCGACACAACTTTGATACAGTTCTTGCAATGAAAGCAGGCCCATGAAAATTGAAGTGTTGCTGCTGCGTCCGCAGTGTAAAGATCAAGATCGAATTAATACCAACCCAATATGTTTAACAGACAAGTCTGCGCGGCGAACGTTTTCTAACTATGTGTTATGTCAGACATACACACGCGCGCGCGCACACACTCACACGCACGCACGCACGCGCACACGCACACACACACACAGACTCGCGCGAGCCGCGTTTGTGCTCCATTGAGACCTATGTGGTGTTCTCTCACTCTACTATGCTATTGAGTGAGAGTCAGTGGGAAAAACAAAGCACACTACATCAATGAAACTCCCGCTTTCCCCGTCTACACATAGAGAACGTCCAAAAAGTGGCGACACATCCCCAAGAAATGCCAGTATCACGTCAATCAAACATGACGTCGGAAAAATGACGCTGATACTGCCTTTTGCGTCAGTGCGCGCGTGCCTTTTCTGCGGTGGATCTGACCTGTTCAGTACGTAAGCAGCCCTGCACAGCGTTCTGGGTTCTTCTTCTTTCATGAATTTGTTCTCCGTGCATATTCTGTTCATAAAGTATTGGAGTTGTATTCTGTTATATCCCGTGTCTTCTCTGCGATTGCACGAAGATGGCGACATAGTAGAAGTAAAATACACCACGTCTCCAAACAGAGGAATTCGGAAAGAAAGTGGCGAGACACCCCCAAGAAAAAACAGCATCACGTCAATCAAACATGACGCACTTACTTTACGTCAGTGCGCGTGCGTCTCTTTTTCGATGTTTGTGAGGCGTGTGGCTTGTAGAGGAAATGTGCTGTGAGTACAAATTTTCGAGTCAACTGACGATAACGGCTGCAGTGAATTTTTCTAATTTTTTTGCATATTTTTTATGGCACCCCAGGCTCATTATCTATGTATAGTAGGAGCGATTTTGAGATCTAAAGTGTGTTCACCAGCACTTTCATCAGGTACGGCTTACGCCAAAAGTATGAAAGCGACAACCTCCAAAATTCACTTAGTTGAGAGTCCGTATTGATCATGCTATCTATGTCCAAAAATGGAGTAGTTTAGGTAAATATTACGCCTTTAAACGCCAGAAAGCCACTTTTCTGAAAAGGGCGATAACTCGCAAATCATGTGTGCAATCGTACCTGGATCGGGCCTTCCATTCAACAATGTTGATTCATTTAGAAACCCCAAATTTGAAATCGATCGGTTCAGTATTATCGGAGAAATAGGCATCTGAACTTGATTCACATGCAATGTCAACTCAGGCTCGGTTTACACGAAAACTATAAGAGCGACCATTTTCTAGTAGTGACTCTGTTCAGAGTCCGTATTCAAGCTATCTACTGCCAAAAAATTGAGTGATTTAAATAAATATTACGCCTGTAAACGCCAGACAACCAACTTGTCTCAAAAGGGCGATAACTCCCAAATCACTTAAGCAATCATCACACGCTTGGTTCCTCTAATGTAACATTTTGATATAATTGGATACCCCAACTTTGAAGCCATTCGGTTAAGTATTTTCGAAGAAACGGGCCCGGACACAATTCACACACACACACACACATACATCCACACAGACGGCACTCACTGAGGAGGAGAAGCGCGTTCGGCGCACCATACATGCCAGCATCGATGACGCATGTTTTCTTACGTCATTGTCAGAGTTACACTTGCATAATCGTCTCTGCGGGAGATCGGCAGTGACGTGCGTTTGTACCACAGATGCTTGCCCATGAACGTGGAAAATTTAGCCCGTCCTATGATGTTGTTTCCATTACTACAACATAAAAACAGGCGGAAGAACAATTGTGAATTGTAGGTGAAATTAAGGTATTGATTGACAACACGTGTTCGTGGTCTTTTGCTATTATCGCGTAATTATGGCCGCAAACAGATGAAAACAGATAATTGTAGGCAAACACATTTTCTCATTTTCGGGAGGAAAGGCGCGAGGGGGGGGGGGGGGGGGGGTGGAGGCGCGACTCTGAATGGTCTAATGTACTGACTCGAATTCCGTACGCCCCACTCCCACCCTCCGTCACTACCCCCTTTTAGCCCCCCGTCCCCCCCCCCTCCCCCCATCATACTCCCAACAGGCACGCACACACGAGGGAGGGAGGGTAGGAGGTCAAGGGAAGTACATAATAATGATACACGTAGCACATGTGAACTGACACTGGCAGATATGCAGATGGATTTTCATTTGGGAATACATTGCGTTCTCTCTCTCTCTCTCTCTCTCTGTCAGCATCCCATCCACTGGAAAATAAAATTTCATTATTCGCTCATTTTCATACAAACTTCTTTTTGTGTGAGCCTCATGTGGCTAAACTTGAACAAACTAACAACAACCCCAACAAAACCAGCACACACACACACACACACACACACACACACACACACACACACACACACCATCAAGAACAACAAGAAACACGTTTATTCTCATAGTTCTTTAATTTGTATCCCTAAACTTCGAGCGTTACCGTTAAGAACCTGCGGGTTAGCGTCCTGCCATTTCCGCGCACAATCCGGTCTGCGCAAAAGTCAGAACGGAATTCAGGAGACAAGCTGGGCTTGCCGTGCCATGTTGTACAAGATGGAGTTATCGTCCTTCAGTAGAACATCCGGGGCCTTCATCTCCACGATACGCCCGTTTTCAAGTACCATCACTCTGTCACACACACACACACACACACACACACACACACACACACACACACACACACACACATAGATATACCACTCCCCCCATACTCATGTCATCTCGCAAATTGTGCTGTAGGGGTTTCTACTCTTGAGGACTTGGCCTACAGCGGGTTCAAATCACCTCAGTGGTGGGCATGAATGTGGTAGAGGATTTTCCCACACCTGATCGAGTTAGATTAACGTGCAGACTCGTTTTACTGTGCCGGTCTTAACTTCGTGTACTCATGTATGCAAAATTATCAAGTTTGCACGCCGAGAATTTGCTCCTTTCTGTAGGAACAGCCCAAATTTCCCAGTAATTGGATAATGCAGAAATCTGGTATGGTATGGTATGGTATGGCATGGCATGGTATGGTGTGGTAGGGTATCCTATGATATGGAAGGGTATGATATGATTTGGTAAGGTGTGGTATGGAGTGGTGTGGTATGGCGTGTGTGTTATGACATGGTATGATCCGGTACACTACGATGTACATGTAATAAGATGGTATGGTATGGTATGGTATGGTATGGTATGGTATGATGTGATTTGGTAAGGTGTGGTATAGAGTGGTGTGGTATGGCGTGTATGGTACGGTATGACATGGTATGATCCGGTACACTACCGTGTAATAAGATGGTATGGTATGGTATGGTATGGTATGGTACAGTGTGGTATGGTATGGTATGGTATGGTGTGGTATGGCATGGCATGGTATGGTGTGGTAGGGTATGCTTGATATGGAAGGGTATGATATGATTTGGTAAGGTGTGGTATGGCGCGTATGTTACGGTATGACATGATATGATCCGGTATACTACGGTGTAATACGATGGTACGGTATGGTATGGTATGGTATGGTATGGTATGATATGGTATGGTATGGTATGGTATGCCAGGCCTCTCCTCACCGCTCCTACCTGTCACAATCCATAACAGTGTGAAGTCGGTGAGCAATGGTGAGTAGGGTGCAGTCGCTGGCGACCTCACGCAGCGCGTTCTGTACCACCCGGTCACTCTCCATGTCCACCCCGGACGTTGCCTCGTCCAGCACCAGCACTCGCGTGTGACGTAAAAATGCTCGTGCAACACACACAAGCTGGCGTTGACCTACACTGGAACGACATGAGGGAAACAAACGATCGATCAATCTATCAATGAATGAATGAATGAATGAATGAATGGACCAACGAATTAACTAAATCACGTCACTGTCTATTCTGAATAAACGACATCTGGCTAGGCATACTTGTTTAAGACAGGAGATGGGGGGGGGGGGGGGGGGGAGGAAGGGGGGAGCCGAGGAGACGGGGCTGAACTCACGTGAACTGCTCTATAACCCATTCGTGCGTCGTTACCTGAAATTTTGTCCCCCTTCATCCATCTCATGGTCGAGTCCCCCCGCCAGTCCCCTGACCAAGTCGGACAGATGCACCCTGTCCAGCGCTGACCACAACTCACTGTCCTGGTACTGACCCTGGGGGTCAAGGTTGAAGCGGAGAGTGCCGGAGAAGACGACAGGGTCCTGGGACAGACCGGAGCAGTGGGTGCGATGGTGGTTACGTTAAGTTCAGATACTTCAGGTTTAATTTATTCGCTTCTGAAGTAAGTCGCAAAGGAAGAATTTGGCTTCCTCCTATTTCTAATATAAATACACATGCGCAGATTTACATAGATAACCCCTCCGCCCCCTCCTCCCCCCCCCCCCCCAAAAAAAAAACAAACAACCCAACAACAACAACAAAAAAACAGCCCCCCCCCCAAAAAAAAACAAAACAAACAAACAAACAAACAAAAACCACAAAACAAACAAAAACAAAACAACAACAAACAACAAAACCAAAACAAACAAACAATAACCCAAGAAACAACCCCCCCAAAAAAACAACAACAAAAAACAACAACAACAACAACAAACAAACAAACGACAACAACAACAATAAAACACAAAACAAAAAGACAAACAACCCAAAACATATATACACCAATCATGACCACACACTCACACGCTCAGTCGTTTGGGTAAGAACAACATTTCTGACCCCCCCCCTCCCCCCCCCCCCCCCCCCCCCCCCCCCACACACACACACAAGGTTGCTTGCATTGGTGGGTGAATGGACATGTGGATGGTTGGGTAGTTTGGTGGCTGGTTGAGTGGTTGGACGGGTGGCTGGGTAGGGCGGTTGGGTAGATGGCTGGCTGGGTGGGTAGTTTGGGTGGTTGGCTGGGTGGCTTGGTCTCTTCCAGGGCGGATAGTTTTGGGTGGTTGGTTGTCTGCTTGGTTGGTCAGTTGGGTTGCTTTGTTTGTTGACTGGTTGGTCGTGTAGCTGGGTGGGTGGGTAGTTTCGGTGATTGGCTACTTGGTTAATTTGTCGTTCAGTCAGTTGAATGTGGTGGTTGAATGGGTGGGTGGATTTGGCTTGCTTAGTTGGATATGTGGTCCACGAAAGTCACTAGACTAAAGCTGGCCGCGTCCTTATGTCTTAAATTACCCCCCCCCCCCCAACCCCCCACCCCTTTTCCCGACTCCTCGCAAGAGAGACAGGTTGCTACAACTGCTCTAACAACCGCCCTATCACTGTAGTTTGTGACCGACGCCTCCACCTGTGGCAGGATGGTGATCCGGGACCTCAGATCCTGCAGGCTAATAGTGGCGATATTGACCCCATCAATTGTCACGCTCCCTTCAGCCGCCTCCATCACACGGAGCAAGGCCATGGCCAGAGACGACTTGCCGGCCCCGGTCCGACCCACCACGCCAACCTGGGGGAGAGAGACAAGCTCTATCAGGGCTCCAAAAAGCATAAACAAAGACAAACATAAACAAAGACAAACATAAACAAAGACAAACATAAACAAAGACAAACATAAACAAAGACAAACAACAACACAACAACCAAAAAACAAGTTAAAAAAATGGTTACTGGCTGCTAGAGTGAGTGGCGAGGTTTTCCTGTGTTTGTCAAGTCCCGTATCCAGTTATCGCAGCCCGGGAGATCACGAGAATCGGGGAATAACAATCGAGACTGACTTTGGGTCCGGAGGGTCGAGCCATTAGGACTTCGTAAGGAGGACTTCGCTGAGCAGCGTAACCCATTTACATGTAAATTAGGCTCACACGGCAGAGGCCGTGAGCGGCTAACACGCTGAGACTGGCTAATGGTACCCCTGGCGTGCCTAATTTACATGTAAATGGGTTACGCTGTTTAGCGAAGTCCTCCTCACGAAGTCCTACCGAACATGCCTGATAACAATGCCAACCGTGGTGTGGTCAGACTTGTGGCCTGTAGACAAGAGCTATTACCAACGGTAACAATGGGGTGTCAGTCATACAATACCAACCAACTATAATACCAGCAGTTGATGTTCAAAAGATATCCGACAACTTGGCAACTATAGTGTCTGCAGAGTCGATACACGTCTGGGTGGAACGGTGTCATCTCCATCTCATCATGTGCTTCTGACCCCAGCAGTAAATCACGAGTGATTTACAATCATATATATAAAAATTATATGGAAACGTGTCGCGGAGGAAGATAGGAACAGAAAAATAAACTCTCCGGTTCTGCCGAAGTTCCGTGGGCTAGAGGTTTGTGTCGTTCAGTGCTACTGCATAAATGGTACCTTTTCTCCACTGTGCAATGTGCAGTTGATGGAGGTCAGGGCAAGGTCAAGGCCAGGGCGGTGGCGAGCACTGAAGTTGCTGAACGTCACGACCCCTCGATCCGGCCACTCTTTTGGTGGTCGCCTGGTGACCAGCACTCGCGCCGCCTTGTAGCCAACACACACACACACACACACACACACACACACATACAAAAGACCAAACAGATTTTTAAAACTGAAAGAAAGAAGAAAAGAAATTTACAAAAAGAAAAGAAAAACAAGGAAGAAAAAGACAAATGAAGAAAAAGAAGAAGAAACAAAAACAAACAGCAGCACACAAACAAACCAAAACCCGGACTTCAGCTGCGGGTGTGTTAGACTGTTTGTATCGCTTGTTGAAAGTTGGCGATATTCATGACAGTCAAAATACGATTTAAACTCCCTCCAATCCCCCCCCCACCCCCAGAGAGAGAGAGAGAGAGATGATGATGAAACTTTGTTTCTCAACGTTAAAAGTTTTGAGAGAGAGAGAGAGAGAGAGAGAGGCATATTAGCATTACTAGAGAAAGTTAGAAATCTTCGTCGGCCGATCTTCGTCGTCGGGATTCCCCTTTATTTTTAGCATTGCCGCGAGCGCGCATGCGCGTGAACTTTGGCACAAACGAAGATTCTGATCTTCGTCGTGAAAATTGCGATTTTTCCGAACGCACCTTCGGCCCCTTTTTCTGCCCGTGCTATTGCGGTAGGTACAATGACACTATAATTTGGTGATTTTTAAACATATTCACTGTTGTCTTGCACACTTATGAGAACTGATAAGCCGTGGATTACGAACAATCAGTCTCCAAAGAGACCTACCATTTGGAGCCATCTCACTGTGTTGTTTCCTAGTGCATGTGCATTACAAACATGTATAAAAGCAGGCTACCTCATATCTTTGCGATCCGCAGGGATGAAAACACACATATACCGGTGACATATTATCGATTCCTGTTGTCAGTCACTATTTGGAATGATTCATTAATCATAGTACCACAAGCTGAAACGGCTACACATAGCCGGCAGACGACACTGCAAACCATTCTGGATAATCCATAGTTTTGCCCGGTTGACTTGGTTTTTCACGTTCCACATGAAAGAGTTTCTTTACCATTTACAAAAACAGCAAGCACGCTAAGCTGACATGTACAAATATTTTGAAATACGTGCTAAAAAATCATAAGAAAAAGCGCATACCTGAAGTTTTGTGATCGTGCCAGATCTATGAAGAAATTTTGCATTTTCAGACACTCCCAGACACAACGACACGCACTGGCAGACACCAAGACACGCACTGACAGACACCAAGGCACGCTCTCGCAGACACAGACACACCGACAGGCACAGAACACACTATTTGTGGAAGCCAAATATTGAGTGGTGTGAAGCCCTACTGACTTTAACATTGAAATTAAAGTTGGCAGCAAACTTTGTTTTTTTCTTGCCAGTTATACCTAAATCCAAACACATGTATTAACAATGCCATGCAAATAATATGCATTGCTATGTACCAGGTGTTTATTTATTCCTAAAATAGAGTATGGTTTGGCATAACTGGTTACGGAGTTATCTCCCATTGTGTGTCTTGCGTGTCTGCCATTGCGTGTCTCTGTGTCTGCCTGAGCGTGTCTTTCTGTCTGCCCATGTGTGTCTTGCGTGTAGAAGTAGTTTGTGTGTGAATTTACAGAATACGAAAAAAATAATGAAGAAATACAGAAAAGGCTGCACGTTGTGTTTTTTGGCAAAAATTTTCTACATTAAAAAAACGAAATCTGTGTGTTTCTGCTGGTGCGTGTCTTTGTGTCTGCTTGTGTGTCTTTGGTGACTGCCAGTGCTTGTCTTTGGTGGCTGCCAGTGCTTGTCTTTGTGTCTGCTAGTGCGTGTCTTTGTGTCTGCCTGTGTGACTTTGGAGACTGCCAGTGCAGTGTTCTAATATTTTTAATAGAGACCTGCCTGTATTCATATATCATACCCAAGCCAATATATTGCCAAAATAAATCAACATGTAGTATGCAACAGAAAATCTGACAATTGGTTGTATATATGTTTGTGTATTCTGTCTCGTGTCTTTGTGTCGGCCTGTGCATGTCTTAATTTGTGTCTGCCTGACCAGTCTGTAGTCATATATTGTGCCTCAGCAAGCCGTGTGTTATTGCTAACGCCTGGCTTCTTTTTTTGCATGATTGGTACATCATATATATAGGAAGGTACATAATCATTTAGATTTGTGTTTTCAGTGTCTTGTCATGCCTGGCTTTTTTTTTTCTTTTTTTTTGCATCATTGGTACATCATATATATAGGGAGGTACATAATCATTTAAGTTTGTGCTTTCAGTGTCTGTAAAACGTTTGTAGAGTGAGGTACATGATCGTTTTCACTATGTGTACACACAAACAGTTCAGAAAGCAAACACATCCACTGGCAGACACGGAAGACATGCAGAGGCAGACACGGAAGACACGCAATGGCAGACACCAAGACACACCAAGGGAAATAACTCTGTAGCTCATTGTTGTGCAAAAAAATTTCTTAATGAATAAATAGACAATTCATCTATGAAAATGCATACTTTCCACATGACAATGTTTATAATTGTGTTTAGAATCCGTCTCATGGAAAGGAATACTTTTGCATGCACGGTTAACGCAAAATTTATTGCCCGCTTTTGTTGGAATGATAGTGTTCCAAAGCTCCACACCACGAAATCTTTGAAAACTACACTCATGGGGTATATAAGGTTACTGGCAGACTGCTTGTCTGTGAGGTTGTATATAATTGCAGTCTTGACAGAGTGCCTTCTCTGCTTGTGAGTGTGTGTGTGTCTGCCGTAGTATGTCTTCCGGCTGTGTGTCTCCGTGTCTGCCATTGCGTGTCTCCGTGTCTGCCATTGTGTGTCTTTGTGTCGGGGGGTGCCTAAAAATGCAAAATTTCTTGACTCAGATCTGCGAAGGGACATCAATCGGGGGGAAAAGGGGAGAGCATTCTGCGCGCGAACTGGACGAACACCGAACGATTGCTATGTTCCAAACGCATCCCGCGTCGGCGTGAGTATGGGCGCGCGTGCGTGACGTCAAACGCCGACGACGAAGATCGGCCGACGAAGATTTCTAACTTTCTCTACTGTCATTGTTTTCCGGTATGTGTCTGCGTGTCTGTCTGTCTGTCCATTGAGACTGACCTCTCGAGGCAGTGTGACGTACTCCACGATTCGTTCCACACACACCATGTTGCTCTCAAACGGCGACACGTTTTGTACTAAGAATGTCATGCTGACAGTCACCTGTTCACCACAGCAGGGAAAAAAGTTAATCCGACTCATGTGCCTGTTGCTAAGGCTCCAGTCAAATTTGCTGGTACATTGTTCAGGGTGGAAAGTGTGGTCAGCAACTTCTATCTGCTCCAACAAAGCCAGTCAGAGCTGACCAGAGATCCTCAGATAGCATTCTCTCTCTCTCTCTCTCTCTCTCTCTCTTGCCGCACACACTCTACCTAGATCTAGGACATGTCTGCTTTGTATGTCACTGGACAAGTCTGCCTTGCCCTACATGGACTACAAGCCACAGGAGGGGGGGGGGGGGCGGGGGGCACCTATCATCCTACCAGCAAAGATCTTGGAAACAAGATGATTCCAAGGTCTTTGCTACCAGTGAAACACCCAACAGGTCTAAAAGTATCTCACCATTCGCTTGCTCGCCTGATGAGGGTTCCATTGATCTGAAACTATCGTCGTAAGCGGCTAAATCATCTATTCACATGGTGTAGGTTGTACCGACCATTTTCCTCCCGGTGGGAAGTCCTGTGGATCCTGTGAATGGTGAGACACCCTTAGATCTGCTGGGTGTTTCATTGGAAGGATGTGGTTTATAATCAATGTAAGACAAGGCAGACTAGTCTAATGACATACAAGGCACACGTCTCCTAGATCTAGGTAGCGCTCTCAGCTATACTTACTTCCTCTACTTTGAAGCTGACTTGACTGAATGCATGTTTTCGGCTTTAGCGATGCCATCATTACTAATGTATTATTATATCTTCACTACCTGCAAGGCGTAATTCAGAGAGAGGCCGGCCGAACTGCTGGACATGTCGTCTGCAAGAACTGCGCACAGCGCCGCCAGTACAACGATAACGTTGCCCAGCAAATGTAGACGGACGCGGAACCATCTAGACACAGAGACAGACGACGTGATCACAAAATATTAAGTGACCACCCACCACAAAATGACCTCATTGGCGACAGCAGCCAAATATAGGTGGTTCAGGCTGGAGTCCCCACAGTCGATTTCGAGATTTTCACTCAAACATTTCATGAGTTTTGTTATCTTAGCCAAATCAAGTGTGGTAATTTAGCTGATGATTGCTATGGGAACACTTCTGAAACAATGTTTCTTCAAGTTTGGTCTCATTTTCTGGGAAATTGTGATCAGCTGCGTACCTGTTTAAGAAATACTGTAACTCTGCCAAAATTCACCGTTAAGAAAACCAGTCACAAAACTGGGGGAAAAATCTCCTATTTACGTTATTTATGTATATATCTCGTACTTGCAAAATTGCCAAAAGGTGACGTAATACTCACTTTATGGTGAACCGTCACTTAAACAGATTTCTTCTTTTAAATGGCACGGGGACACACAAGAAGCAGAAGTGCAGAATCTTCTCACTCAATGTAGGGACTATGTGGCATCTCAAATAATATTATGGTCTTAGAACCCGCTCTCGGTACCCCACGTTGGGTCCAACAGTAGGCTACCCATTCAAGCGGGACCCTTCGGCTGCTCTTTGGGGGAACCAGGGTGGCCGAATGGTAGAGCGTTGGACTTCAATGCTCGGGTCGTGAGTTCGAATCCCGGCTAGGGCCAAATATTTGTGCTGGCCTTTTTTTTTTCCCTCTCGTTGCCCCGTCTTTGATATCACCCTTACGTGGTGGAAAAGGGCGCTAAACTCCCAAACACCCATCCTCGGCTGCTCTTTGTTCTGAGGTTGGCTGGAACTGAAGACGCTTCGCCTGAATTGGAATGTGAAACTTGACTGACTCAAAATCTTCACGACAGACAGAGCATGGAAGAACGTGAAAAACTGGCAGGCAGCCAAAGCACCTTGCTGAGACAACGATGGCGTAGGAATACACGTTGACCTCATCCAGCAGCCTCTGTAACCGGACCCGGAAGTTGTGCGTCACACGGAATGCCCGGATGCTGATAGCTCCGCTCAGCGTCTCACTGACGTGCGTTAACAGAGGCGACCTGGAGGCTGACAAGTACCGCCTGAGCTGCCGGGAACACCGACTGTACCATTTCTGAAATGGTACACAGTTTGCTCGTGTTATTACATGTTATCACATCATTGTGACGTCTCGTCTTTCTTGTGTCTGACAAAGAGCTTAACGTTAAACGAGTTGGTTACTGACAGATAAAACAGGGGTTACTTCAATGCTGCAGCCAGTGACCCTCGTTCGAAATGGTGCTCGGTTTGGGCGACCTTGACCGATGACGTAACTCGAGTGAACTTATGTTTCGTCATAACCACGCACTTAGCTCTCATGCACTCTGTATTCTTATTGTTTAGGACGTAAAGTACTCACATTCAACTGACTGGCATTGTGCACTGGCGAGTGATATAAACATGCGTTCAAGTCTGGTGCTTTGGTTTGTATGGTGGTTGGTTGGTTGGTTGGCTGATTTAAATAATTATGGCTGTACCACTTCTGATTGCTATACCAACTAGATGGAGGCAGGAGATTTGGTCTAGTGATTAAGGCATCTGACTTCCGATCCTGAGCTGCTTGGTTCAAGTCCCTGGTAGGCAGGAATATGGAGGGATTTTCCCTTACCAAATTCATGTGCAGACTCGTTTACGGTGCCTGCCTCGCCTTCGTGTATACACGCAGGCACAAATATCAAGTGTGCACGTGAAAAGTCTCACAGTTAACCAGCATGTACAACTACACTGACAATGGTCCTCAATATTGTCCTCAAGTGAGGTTGGTCAGGTAAATGGAACAAGAAGGAGGAGGAGATATGGAGATATGGCGAGTTTCTATATGAAAATGTTCACCTGAATCAAGTAGTACACGACCAGGACGGGGGTAGCAGCCAATAGGAAGACAGGTGTTGTGTAGGTAATGACAGTTATTACACCGGCCACCGTCAAACACTGCAATGCATTAAACTTCATTCTAATTATTATAAACAAAATCCTTTCATTTCTATTTCAATTTCTACGACCACCATTGTCTGATTTTATGGGTGCTTAATATAAATGAATTAAAAAAAAAATAAATCCTTGGTTTAATTTTCATTTTTGTAACTCTATCTTAAGTATCTATCTAACCGCTGTCTGCGCGAACAAGAATGGAAAACTACCATTCTATTGACACCAAGAACTTCATGTGCCTAAATTCACCTTCTGTCCCTTTCTAGTGGAAGTTGGTCACAATTACAAACAACAACAACAAAACGATAGCCAAAAACGAATAAGTGAGAGCTAGTTACATACTGTAGAGTCGGGTTCGTCCAGACAGAACCCTCCGGAGGACATTAACTTCACGGAGCGGAATTGCGCTGGAGCGTGAACAGCCGCGGGTCCGTTACGGGCCCGTCGGGCACTTGACGAGGCGTGGTGGCGACTGACCACACCACTGTTACCAATGTTCATGACACCTTCGGTTCCAATGCTAGACTTGACTGATGAACACTGAGTCTCAGGATTTCCCGGGCAGCGATTACTTCGCAAGCAGGAGAATGCTCGCCTGACTAGCTCTTAATTAGTGATTCTCGTAGTAACGTGACTCAATGTTTCAAGGAAAAAAATCCATGCACTGACCTGCCGCGCTATCGAGCGAAGAAGCTCTCCCATGGTGCAGTCGGTGGCTTCCAAATCTCGCGAGAACCGGTTCAATACGCGACCGGTTGGATTTGTCTCGTAGAAGTTCATTGGCTGGTGCATGATGGTGTCCAGCATGTTGCCATGGAGATGCTTGGACGCAGAGATCATGCTCACGTAGATGATGCCGACAAAGAGACCTGTGAATAAAGCTGGGCCGGAAGTGGGGGTGGGGGGGGGGGGTCTCTGGTCAGTTATAGCTCCGACAGCCTACAGTGTACGAAGACTATGTACTTAGCTTTGTTGTCATGTTGTCAGCAGACAAAGTTTCCGTTCGTCTCCACTTATACTTTCCATTAGGAGCTGTAACTCTTTTGATAATGAACAGTTGCGACTTTACGTCCCACTTGATGCAAGACATGGCGTCTTTCTTTTGAAAGCATGCCAAGGAGTTTACGTTTTAGAACTTCACCATGGACTTTCATAAAACCTGGTCATTTGTTTGTTAGCTACTCACTTTGCAAAATTCCCAGTAGGGTGTAGACGCCAAGGTACAAGCTTATCCGTCTGTTGGCTTCAGCTGTGGTCGACCCATCAGGCCCTGTGTCTGAGACGAGCGGGTCCGTAGTCCACGTGGACAGCCAGAAGTCCGCAAACACTCCCGCGGATTTCCACAGCAGCAGGAAGATAACCGTCATGGTTGCACGTGCGACACCAAACGCTCGCAGAAGAGGGACCAGGTGACGGTTTACCTGACATCAAAATCGATAATTTGGTAATTGGTGATTTATGCAACATACAGTCCAGTA
This sequence comes from Batillaria attramentaria, assembly GCA_018292915.2. Classification (NCBI taxonomy): domain Eukaryota; kingdom Metazoa; phylum Mollusca; class Gastropoda; family Batillariidae; genus Batillaria; species Batillaria attramentaria. Next base: position 723,983 of record JACVVK020000165.1, read on the forward strand.
CCAGATTATGGTAATTCGGGCTGCCTCCCCATGGCACCACAGTGCAGCGCCAACCCATTAAAAAAAATCCTGCATACATGTACTTGTTTTTAATTCTGTAGCCCCTCCCTTTTTAATATTGAAGATGAGTGTTTATACGAAAGCAAGGCAGGAAACACACACGAGATTATATTCGATTCGATTTGCTAAATCCTACCAAATTTCTGCCCACCGGGGATTCTAACTTGCGCCTCAGGAGTGGTAAAACTTTACTGAACGTGGCTAATAGAAGAAAATGTGTTTTCATGAGAAAAAAAATCGACGTTATCTGAGAAAAAAAGCAAGAACTGTGCTTAAAACGGCAAAAACGTGTGATGTGATGTGATGTGATGTGATGTGTGTGTGTGTGTGATGTGTGTGTGTGTGATGTGTGTGTGTGTGTGTGTGTGTGTGTGTGTGTGTGTGTGTGTGTGTGTGTGTGTGTGTGTGTGTGCGCGCGCGCGCGCGCGCGCTCGCATACCGTGCCAGTTTGTATCACTTCTTCGTTTGTGTGGCACCGTCGGTTGTCTGTCCTTGGTTCCTTGTCTCTTTTCTTCATAGAGGGCAGTGCTGGGATTTTGCTGCTGAAATTGTTTATTGTTCAGTTTTATCTTCTTCAATCTTAACTATTTGCCTACCATCATCATAAACAACAACAACAACACATCACCACAAGCCTATGAATTAAGATTAAGTTACAAACATTTTTAATAAATCTTCATACCCACACCGGGTCAACCTTCAAAGTTAATTAACTAACAAACAAACCAACCGATCAATAATCAACCAGCCAACCAACGAAACCAGCCTACCAACCTAGTGAACTACTATAGATGTGCCATTCCCTTTTTGAGTGAACCCTACAACAAACTACCACTCCAACTACCAAACTAGCATAGGTGTGTCATTCCAATTTCGAGTGCTCGTGAGAAACCTACCATGGTGATCTGACGTCAGAGGCACACACAGCGAGGCTACCAGTGGACACACATCCGTCTACCGTCGCTGGTCTCCCACCAAGCGTCGTCTGGTCGCTCAGGCTTTGGCCTGGCAGATATAAAAATATGTGTTGCTACATGCTACCTGCGACACTCTACGGATTACTCTGAGACACCCCACACACTGCACCTCGACAGACCACCACTACACTCTATATACTGCAAACTGCACCCAGATACGATACCAATACTTTGCCACGCGCTTTTTATGACACTGTAAGACGTTGGATAGCCATAGCAAACTGAATAGCCATAACAGCGGCGAACTGCCGTCAGCATAATTACATTTCATTGGCATATTGCCTATAGTCATCACTTGAAGCTTACTGTGTTGGGCCACGTCTTGTACCAGAGCCGTTTTGAGGTACTTGAAGAAAGGGCCGTCACTTGAGACAAGCTGCTGATACGTCCCCTTTTGAGTTATCCGCCCCTGTTCCATCACTAGGATGACGTCACACATTGGCAGCCAGTTCAGGCCATTTGTTACCATGACTCTTGTCTGAAACACACAATGAAGACAGGGAATGAAACGGACGTTCATTAACGTTGTTATCCTTCGTGAAAACCATTGCCAAATTTGGTCATACCAAAACGAATCATTCCTCATACGCTCCTATCTAGGTTTACAACTCTGACCTGTTTTGGTGATGGGTAACATTGTGCCACTTAGATGCATGCAGGCGTAACAACAGAAATTGACCTTAGGGTGAAATGCAGTGCTCATTTGAAGGATCCCGTTTGGCGAGTGCGCTAGTTTGTAATGATTCTTGTTGAAATGATTTTCCTGATCTTTGTATTCATAGGGCAAGGTGCACGCCAGCGAGTTGCAACAGGAGGCAAGCCGCTGGTGAAACTAGGACCTTTTGCACAAATAGCAAGCACAGGTGACGCGAGTGGAATTGAGTGCAGTGGCTTCAAACAGAAAGTAGACTCGCATTACTCCAGTGAGGCCAAAGACAGTTTGATGTCACTTGGTCAGAGGCCGTCTCGTGTACCTTGTTCTTCAGCATTCCAGTATTGCTGATGACCTTGTCGAACACGACCCTGGCCACGTGCGAATCGAGAGCAGAGAGAGGGTCGTCCAGGAGGTACACATCAGCGTCCTGGTACACGGCTCTGGCCAGGGCCAAGCGGGACTTCTGACCTCCACTCAGGTTCACTCCCTGTACACATAATAATAATAATAATACAGTCACGTGGTGCGAGTGGTCGGCTCAGCAGTTTAGGTTTCGACATTTTAGAACTGCGCTTATTTTCTGATTTTGTGGGATGAACATCTCCAAAGCAGATGGGAAGGAACCAGAGTACCCGGACAGACTCCCCAACAGTCGGTCTGAATGAATAGTGCCACATATTCTGCAGTTGAAAATTTCTTTGTCCCATGTGGGACTCCAACCTCTCGCACTGGTGCCAGCAGACGTTACATCTACACCATCGACCGCCTAGTAATAATAAATGTAGGGGACACACACACACACACACACACACACACACACACACACACACACACACACACACACACACACATCCCGACAGACAGACACAGACAGACACAGACACAGACACACACACACACACACACACACACACACACACACACAGACGGCACCTTTTCACCAATCTCCGTAGCGTCCCCTTCTGGTAGAGTGTCAATGTCCGGTCTCAAGGCACACTTCCGTATGACACTAGCGTAACGTTTCACGTCCACACGTTGGTCAAACATGACACAGTTCTTCAGGGATCGATTCTGAATCCACGGCTCCTGACACACGTAGGCGACTGATCCCTGGTGTAAATTATAATAGTGTTTACGTTCAGTCTTGTGGTCAGAGAAATAGTGTTAACGTTAAAGTCTCTTGGTCAGAAAACATTCAGGTCTTCTACTACTATGATATCACCCATATGTGGTGGAAATAAAAGGACGTTAAACCCTTATGTACCCTTCCACTGCTACTACTACAACTACTACAACATCATTAAAAATCAAAATGCTGTTCATGTACCGTGACTGCGAGTGAACCGTGAAGTTTGTGCATCTCTCCCAGAAAAGAACAGAGAAGTGACGACTTTCCCGCTCCGACAGCCCCCACCACCCCGACCAGCTGACCCTCGCCAATCCTCACACTCAGTCTGCAAATGGTGAGATAAGGTCACGGTGGGTGAGATGGGATTAGACCATGTGATACAGATAGCAGATGAGATGAGAGAAGATGAGATGAGATAGGTAACAGATGAGATGAAGAGCCAGATAACAGGCGGGATGAGATGAAATGATAGATGAGACACCATATGAGATGAGACCAGACGAGACGAGATGATATAATAGATGAGATATGTGATGACTTATAAGATGAGATATTAGATGAGAGGAGATAAGCCGATAAAGACGAAAATGTATTTCTGATTTTGCACATAATAGGGAAAATCATTATCTGCTCCAAAAGCAATCACCGATACACTGTGAAGGTGATGGTTGAAAAATGAAATGTTTAACTTTTTGGGGGGCCTTTTCCATTCTTTATCTCCCCCCCCCCCCCCCCCACTTTTTTCCCTTACTTTCTCCTCTTTTGTTTCCTTGTGTTTTCTTTTAAAAAAATATTCTTTTCTCTTCCACAAGATGTCTGTTCTTAGTTTTTGATTGCTTTTTGTGCAAAGCAATCGATAACTGTTGGTTGGGATTTACCTATGCAACATTGACTTCTTGTTTTTACCCCACGAGAATGATGCGTCCTCCAGAGAAATAGCCACATCTGTAACAGTACAACATTACACAATAAATCACCAGAAATACACCAATGATAACTATGGTATCCTTTCTGTCTTGAGTTCACTTCTTCCATTGTTCTGGTGGATAAAATTAATAAGTTTATGCATACCATTCTCCGTTGTACATCCGACACATGAAGGAGATAACTCTTCACAGGACAGAAAGGCAGCCAGTCGCTGAAGATACACGTAACCCTACAACACACACACACACACACACACACACACACACACACACACACACAGAGTACTTGCACAATCTATGCGTTGGTGGGAGTCTGTTTCCACCACATACGTGTGATATTAACTGTACATTAACTGTGACATTAATTGTACTTTATGTAGGCCTCTGGTCTTTTACTTCCACTGATCGAGAAAAAAATGTTATTACAAAGACCATTTCATTTTTATTTCATTAATCATGTTTCTACCGGCCCCCGTAGTGCCAGTGTAGTGGTTAGCACTTCAAACCATGGACCAGGAGACCCGGGTTCGAGTCCCAGCCGAGGCCAGCGGGAGTTTTAGGAGAATCGGGACCGATGGAGTAGGTTCAGCCCACAAAAACCAAATGCAGTTCTCAATTCCAAAACTCAGATAGCTGAGCTGACCTTTTGCATCACGTGATTGTTAGGTGTTGGGGGGCGTTGCCACGGTCAATAGTCCTACGTGTCGAAAGTCCTACAATTTTATGAATTTTGTATCGGTTCAATTCAATTCAAAATAATTTAGTTGTTCCTTTCGGGGAATTGATTCGTGCTAAAAGGTAGCCGGTAACCGGACGGGCTATGACTAATGATAAACATCAAACATTAAAAATTTACCCAGCTTAAGATTTCTAACACACGTAACTTATCTCATCACATCATATCATTAACAAATCACATATATATCACCATCATCCCAATACAACCAACCAGTAGCACTGAGAAAGAAAAACATACCTACTAAAATAGTAGGTAGTCCGATTTTAATAGTCCTACACTAGATAGTCCTATGTGTCAATAGTCCTAAACTTATTCATATTCTCGTCAGTCCTACGTAGTAGTCCTACGTGTCGATAGTCCTAATAGGGGCTTAGGACTACCGACACGTAGGATATTTGACACGTAGAAATAGCGACACCCACCCATGTGTTGCTGTCCGGTGTGTTAGAGAATACGTGCGAATCAAGTGAGCGTGCGGGTTGTGTTCAGTTCGTGACGTTTTAAGCCAAGTGACTGCGTGAAATGCTTTTATATAAATTATTATTATTATTATTATTATTGACCCCAAGAAGTGCAGAGATGCCCATGGGGAGAATACTCGTGGGAACCCTCAACATGTTGAAGAGAGAAAGCGACACGAAGACTACTGTCGGAGACAATGGCTGGTTGTCTTGCATCAACGTGTGCGCCAGTAGAGTCCCCGTTGTCATCTACACACACACACACACACACACACACACACACACACACACACACACACACACACACACACACGTGTAAGAGAGAGAGGGGGTAGAGCAGGGGTCGGAGGGGTGGAGAATCATCGTTATAATTGAAGGAAGAACTTGAGGCTTGCATGAGAAGGGTTGGATGCGCTGATTCAGAGGCACAAAAATTGAAAGCTGTACTATGCAGAGAGAGAGAGAGAGAGAGAGAGAGAGGTGATGATGATGGTGATGAAACGTGTATTTTTTTTTAAATTTTTATTTTTTTTAGAGCATACAGGCATTGCTGCCTATCTTACAGGCTGTCCTGCTATTCTTCAATCAAAAATGCAAAACAACATACTACAAACTTGAAAGTGTTACAAAATCTAAAAACAAACAAACAAACAAACTAAACATTATTAAAATAAAGACAGACAGACAGGCGTACAGACAGAGACAGTCAGACACAGAGAGGGACAGACAGAAATATATATATATCTTCACCAAGACAGGCAGACACAACCAGCAGCATTGTGCTATAGTGTCCAAGATGGCGGCCATCCGGAGACAGTGCAGCTCCTGCTCTCTGACCTCCGACACGCGGTTCTGAAACGGCTCCTCCCACGCGTTCAGTTTTATCGTCTGAAAATAACACACAGTTATGGCCAGTGTTTCGACCAAGTGGCGAGTTTTCCCGTGTTTCCCGAGTCCCGTTTCCAGTTATCGCTACCCGAGATATCCCGAGAATCAAGGGTTAATTATCATTCGAGCCTGACTATTTGGGTCACGTACATATATAGTCTTACCAAAAGTCGTGACAATTTGGTGGGTAGTCGCTATCATGGTGAGCCGAGTGACGTGACCGAGGTCTGTGACTGTCCCTAGGCTGTTCACGCTCCAACGTTTCCTCGTTCCTCGAAGCTAATTCCATCAGGAGGATCCTATCTAAGCAAACTCGAGGGTGGGTGTTTGGGAGTTTAACGTCTTTTTTCCACCACATATAGGCGATATCAAAGACGGGGCAACGAGGAAAAGGCCAGCACAAACATTTGGCCCCCAAAAGCATTCGAACTCACGACCTGAGCACTGAAGGTCCAACGTCCTACCCTTCAGCTATCCTGGCTCCCTAGGCAAACCTGACCCTATCGTAGGTATCCTGGTTATCGGTTGTTGGTAACACACACACACACACACACACACACACACACACACACACACGCACGCACGCACGCACGCACGGGACCGCACCTTGATTCCAGACAAAACTTCGGCCATCAGTTTCAGGCGTCGATCCTTGAACGTCAGCCGCTTAGCTCGGTAGTCACGTGACTTGATTGTCAGGCGCGCGCTGAGCAGCAATAGGACCAGGAGAATGGCCACGCCCACCAGTACAGACACGCCCAGTTTTGCAGTCAGCATGCGCAGGGCAAGGCCAACCTGCGCAATCACAGGTGAAGCTCATAAAACTGAAATTTCTATGTGTAAGGATTTGGGTGTTTTGTGTGTTACTTGACTGTTGTTGTTGTCTCACAATTACATTTTTCTTTATTTTTTTTATTTTTGTTTTTGTTGTTTGCTGTTTTTCGGGGGGGGGGGGGGGGCGGGGGGGGGGGCGGGGGGGGGGGGGGGGCGGGGGGATTTTTGTTTGTGTTTCTTTGCTGCTTCTTTGTCGTTCTTATTGTTGTTGTTGTGGTTAGTATATGTTTTCTATGTCTTTTTTTTATTGCTTGTTTGAGATTGTTGTTACCTGGTGTATATATATATATATATATATATATATATATGTGTGTGTGTGTGTGTGTGTGTGTGTGTGTGTGTGTCTCTGTGTGTGTGTGTGTGTGTAAAGGGGGGGGGGGGGGGCTGAGTGGGGGTGTATCGCTTTGTTTTGTTTTGTCTTGCATTCCTCATTGTCTAGTTTAAGTACGTGTATATATATATATATATCTTGTATTCTTTCTCCGCCTTATGGTGAACATGTATTATGAATGGTGTTAATTATTAATGCCCTTAGGGGGCCCTGAATAAAACTCTTGACTTGACTTGACTTGACTTGACTTGACTTATTTCGTTTTCGAAATGAATAGTTAGGCTCTCTACCTAAAAGCGTGGTCAACCAGAAGTGGTTACAGCCATCATGACGTCAAAAGTTATTGACAAAATAGAGTTTACGTAATTTTCGTAATGTTACGCGCCAAGAGACGACAAAATCTAATGTACTTCAGCAGGTTGTGCTTTGCAGGTTTTGGGGGTGTTGGTTCTTATTTTCTCCGGAAAGCGTCAGTTAAGACTGACCTGTACAGGAGCGACGAGGAGGGTCACCAGCTGTGACGTCACTGTCTCCATGCCACAACAATCCACCGTAATCAGACTGACAATGACGCCTGTCGTGTAATGACGTCGCGCATCTGATGTCATCTTGAGCATCTGCAGGCAGACGTGCGGTATAAAGTTTATAGTTGCCAAAGAGTTGGGTTTTTTTCGGAAGTCTTTAAAATTACTTTGTTTGCCAATATTTCCGGGAAGTAAATATTTTAAAGCTACTGAACTTTTTTTTCAAACGTATAGGCATTAATCTGAACGGGTGAACGTTCTTGGTATATAATCAAAGTGAATAAAAGTGGTTAAAATCAAAGCCCACTTTTTCCAATCACCCTTTTAGCTCCCCCTCCCTAAAAGAACAAACCCAAAAAAGACCACCCCCAAAAAACAAACAAACAAACAAACAAACAAACAAACAAACAACAATAACGACGACAACAAACAACAACAACAACAACCCAAACCCCCCAAAAAACATAAACAACAAAAGAAAAGAAAAGAAAAAACAAAACAAAACACCTCCTCCCCCAAACAAACGAACAAACAAACAAAAAAGCAAACGAACAAACAACTAACAAGACGTTCCTTTGAAGGTTTCTTTTCGTAATCCTCATTTCTGCACCTTGTTCCATAGCATGAAAGTACATACCTTGGAATAGACGCTGTTGATCAGCACAGTTTTGATATTCATCCCAGCGTTTTCAGCATAATTGAGACCTTGACTTAAACACAGCGACCAGGTCGTGTTGACCAGCAGGAAACCACCAACAAGCATGTAGCCGTGCAGGGAAGTGTATTCGGACTTTGTCTCCATATATGTCATCAGGGCCCTGGTAAAGCGAACATTAATACATTAGCACAATTAAAGATCTAAGCTCCCAACAAAAAGCTTTCCGTACAGAGTCGACCGCGCAAGCACAGTCAACTCTGTCACAGTTGCAGTGTGTCAGCGCTTCGGGGACCCTTATAAAACCAGAGCACGCGTTTGCCGTGGCATTATTTGGCT
>JACVVK020000165.1:737500-742500 GCA_018292915.2 Batillaria attramentaria
CAACTCCAGTGGTGTTTCTCCCAGGTCATGGGTGGAACCCACAGAGGACTCGGAAGTTGGGACAATTTTTATTATGCATGATGATGGAGATGAGGATGATAGTAAGATGATGCTATGGAGGTCCATGTGGTTTGGGACTGCGGGACAGGGCCGCATTCCACGCTTCCTGTCATAAATATCCCGGCATTAACCAGGCCCGGGAACTACGGCACCTGCGGTGCCGGCCGTGTAATCATCCACATCATACGACGTGTCATACTAAGGGAAGCACCCCCAAAGTCGCACCCGTGAAGTGGGTGAAACTCGGCTGTGTGGCAACAGCCTCCCCATCGGGCCCATAGCACACCCGCTCTGGGTAGGAGCCGACCTAGGTAGGAAAAATCCCGCTTGTCTCGGCTGGGACTCGAACCCGGGTCTCCCGGTCCATGGTCCGAAGTGCTAACCACAACACTACGGGGGCCGGTACGATATCCTATCTTGACTGTGTTCACTATTGTTCTAAAGCTGTCAGGAAAAAAAATGAGAGTGAATCAAATAACAAAACATACCATGCAGTCAGGGGAACTGTGGGCGCCATATACCTCCACAGCGGAGCGTCAGTGATGAACCGCTTCCACAGCTGGGTCATAAAACTGAATGACGCACGTCAGTTCAAGCATTGCCTGTCTGAACCGCACCGCTATCAGGTGATACGGCGGACATCGATTTGTGCGCTCGTGTGCGAGCGAGCCGGCCGTTTTCACACCTACTTTTACTGACAATGAAAGCTGTCACCATTTGTCCTCTGTTACAATCATATTCTTTAATACATCCAGGCGCATTGAGTTTTATTTAAAGAAATGCGCCCTAGAAATACCATTTATTATTATTATTATTATCCATTCACGCCCACTACCCCCCCCCCCCTCCACACACACACACACACACACACACACACACACACACACACACACACACACACACACACACACACACACACACACCCTCTCCCCCCTCCCTCCCTTCATCTACCTCTTGGCCCGGCCGGGACTACCAATGCTCGGGTCGTGAGTTCGAATCCCGGCTGGGGCCAGATACTGTGAGCTGGCCTTTTCCTCCTTGCCCCGTCTTTGATGTCACCCATACGTGGTGGAAAAGGACGTTAAATCCCCAAACACCCACCCAGCCAGCCACCCTCTCTTGTCTGGTCTTGTTTCGCTTATGTACCGTTTACCAAGGGAGTGTACTCCAGCCTTCGGGCACTGTTTTCCCTGTAGCAGTGCCTGCCCTCGCCTTTTCTGCTTCTCTTTGTCATTCCTCCATTGTCGCTACACGCTCTCTCTCTTTTGACTCCGGGCTGGTTTGATTATTGTACTGCAGTACGATTCCATAGACGGTTTATCCAAACCCCTTAGCCTCGTAGCAGAGTAGTGTGGCCTGTACTCTTTGACCTGCCCAGCTTGGGTCAGGGTGGCCCTGGTGACAGATCTAAGTCAGTTACGCCGCTCCCGCTGTCGCAGCTTTCCGGGTACCATGAGGCGCGCAAGCAACCAAAACACGACAAGGGATGGACAAGTGGTAGGGCTTCGAACATGGTATGTAAGAAAACCACAACAACAACAAAATAAAACAAACAACAAACAACAACAAAATCTTGCAATGTACGATGCAATCAGTGTACAGTTGTCACAGTTCCTCAGTGGTTTCAAATATGGTATGACAGAAACAAGGGTGGGTGGGTGGGTGTTTGGGGGTTTAACGTCCTTTTCCACCACATAGGGAGATATCAAAGACGGGGCAACGATGAAAAAGCCAGCACAAATATTTGGTATGACAGAAACAACTGTACACCCCATCCAATAGATTTTTTTTGGGGGGGGGGGGGGGCCAGGAGGGAATCAGGGGTGATTTTTGTTTTGTTCTTGTCAGCTGGTTTTTGTTTTTCTCGATAATTAATTACATAGAATTTGATATCCGTTTACCATTATTTAAGGGGAACTACTCTTGTATTTACATGAATTTGAGTTTGGCAATGTGTATCCTCCCTTGACCTCTTTACGTGACAGCACTAATAATAATGGCGCTAATACAGGCGCTTTATCCAACATATTTGGCCGGCGAAAATCAGTCCGGATTATCGGTTCCTCTACTGCTCTTACTGCAGCAAACATGACATTATATATGAACACGAGTGAATCATCCCCAACGGCCTCAGGGTTGCACATTTTCCACAGCTTCTGTAGGACAAAGTGTCCTGGAAACAGCAAAGTGATAGGACACAGTGTCCTGGCCACTTACTGACTTAGTGGCAATAAAAATTTTAATAGGACAAATGTCCGCTTGATCTGGGAAAAATAGGACATTTGAAATTTTTATAGGTCAATGTCCTGGGACCGACTTAAGTGTGCAACCCTGGCCTAATATCTTACCCTGTGATGTGTGTGGGTGGATGCGGGTGCTTGTGCGAGCTCAGAAGATAAGATGTGTGTGGATGAAGGATCTATATGTAGAGAGAGCTGTTATCTGTGATCTGTATTCTGTGTTAGGCCTGCCCCTCCTTTTTAACTGTTATTCTTAGTGCTTGTTTAACATAGTTTAATGTGAGCCAATGCCAATGCCTATTCTCTTAAATTGTGTTTTAGCCAATGACTGAGTGTGTGAATGTGTATATGTATTTCTATGGTATGTTTGTGTATATCAATTGTGTTTTTTATCAAGAGGAGCAAAGCAAATTCTTCTTAATTGTAACTAAGAAGCAATAAATCTATCTTATCTTATCTTAACACGAGTATAATTACAGTGCAACACTCCCACTAGGCAGTAAAATTAAATTATTTAAGTTTTTTATTTTTATTTTTGGTGAAGCCACTGGTGCACAACCCCAAATTTACTTGACAGGAATCGAGTTAAGTGGTGCACCACAGTAAAACTTAAACACGTGCCTGCAAATTTAAGATAAGGGTGTTGGGTGGGTGTTTGGGAGTTTCAGGTCCTTTTCCACCACATAGGGTGATATCAAAGACAGGGCAACGATGAAAAAAAAAAAAGAAAAAAAAAAGCCAGCACAAATATTTGGCCCCAGCAGGGATACAAACTCACGACCCGAGCATTAGAAGTCCGACGCTATACCATTCGGCCACCCCGGCTCCTCAAATTTAAGATAAAGATGAAACCGCTCAAAGAAGGCGCCTACAAGAACTTGGGTAAGGTGACATTATGAGCCGACCTGCTGGTCGCCCCGAATGGTACCAAGTTACTGTGTACGTGTTCCAGCCAGGAACAGCGAGAATCATTGGCTCAACGGTTCAAGCAGCAAAGGGTCCGTATGGCCTATTACACAAAACCACCTATCCCCTATTTTCCGACCGTAATCAAGTACATGGTGTTTATTCGACCGTTGTGTCACATACTGGGTGTTTATTCGACCGTTGTGTCACATACTGAGCCAAACAGCAGAGAGGCCCGACGGAGACATTTTGCCTTTCTCGTAAGAAATACCGAGCCACAAACGCAACACCTACCCATGAGCCGAGACCCTGCAATGTTGTCTCAGAACGGCAAGGCAGGTAAAAAGAGACAGATCCTGTCACGCCGGCTTTAAGCGGCGAGACTCAGGGGGTGGGGGGGGGGGGGGGGGAGGGTGATAACTCTTACCCAACCTATTGGCGAGTGCGTGCCGCTAGGGGGAGCCGGGGTGGCCGAATGGTAGAGCGTTGGACTCTCAATGCTCGGGTCGTGAGTTCGAATCCCGCCGGCTGGGGCCAAATATTTGTGCTGGCCTTTTTTCTCGTTGCCCCGTCTTTGATATCACCCTTATGTGGTGGAAAAGGACGTTAAACTCCCAAACACCCACCCCACCCACCCCGCGTGCCGCTAGTCCTACGTGTCGATAGTCGGTAGTCGGAATAGTGGGTAGTCCGACGTGTCAGTTGCTCTACGTGTCGACTGTCCTACACTGCTTACTCGAAGTCTCGTCAGTCCTACGTATCATTAGTCCTACGTGTCTATAGTCCTATGCTCCTTTAGGTTTTCAAATTCCAGTGGGACTATCGACACGTACCAGCCGGAAGGAATATCGACACGTACTAGTAGGATTATCGACACGTACCAGGAGGACTATCGACACGTACCAGGAGGACTATCGACACGTACCAGGAGGACTATCGACACGAGAGAAGAGAGAGGGCCAGAGAAGCGAGGACCCGGGTACAGGGTTGGGGGTTGGGCATCTTTGTTGCTTGACCCGTCTTGTGGTGAAACTGAGTCCGATCTCCCCAATCCTCAGTTCTCTCCCCTGATTACCTGTGCAGTCCCGCATTCAGTATAGAGGGATGTGACTCTGCCACAACTCTGTGTGTGTGTGTGTGTGTGTGTGTGTGTGTGTGTGTGTGTGACAGAGTGATGGTACTTGAAAACGGGCGTATCGTGGAGATGGAGGCCCCGGATGTTCTACTGAAGGACGATAACTCCATCTTGTACAACATTAGACTCCAGAGTGCAGTCCCTTTTCGGCGGGGCGTGAAAATGTGACTGCTTACACCCAGCGCCATTTTCAAAAATGGCGAATTTTTTTTAGAAAAGCAGAGACTTGTGTGTCATATGATTCGATTTGAAACGAAGTGTTGAATATCCGACCACTTTTCGTTTGGGCAAAATCTTTGCCAGCGGACAATTATTGTTGCGCTTTGATGGCACTGTTTACGTGGTACACTGATCCAACAGGATGTGAGTAAACGGCAAGGGGGTTGCACTCTGACAGGCAAGGGTGTTGCACTCTGCAGGCAAGTATTATTGCACGGTGCAGACGATCACGTACCTGCCTTGTGGTGGAATAAGAGACGATTACAAAAGCATACACACCCGTGCTCTAAGACTGAATGTAATAATAGATCTGTCCATTCAGACAGAGACATGTTATGTATGTCTCTGATTCAGAAACACGCCTACTTTCACTCTGAAGACAGCCTGCCATCACTTGCGCCACTGAGGATCCCTCTGGGTTCAAAGCTGGTCAAGGATGA
>JACVVK020000165.1:747500-787500 GCA_018292915.2 Batillaria attramentaria
TGTCAATCAATACCTTAATTTCACCTACAATTCACAATTGTTCTTCCGCCTGTTTTTTGTTGTTGTTTTTTCGTTGTAAGCCTATTTGGAAACGCCCAGAGGGTAGCAGGGCAACACATAGAAATGTTATTCCAGGTGCAGTTTTGATGCAGTCCGTGCCAGAATAACTGTTGTGTTTACTGTTTTGCATGGGTGAGTCCAACACGATGCACTTACCATGCCGTGGGTGCGGGGTGTTTGGAACGCTAACGAGCGTACATAAGCAGTCATGCATGTCGGCAGTCACAGATGTCGGGGGGGGGGGGGGGGGGAGAGAGCTTTTCAATATCCGCACAATAAATGGGTTACCACTAAAAACTGACAACCACCACCGGTTTTCTATTTATTTGTTTAAGGCTTTTTTCTGTTTTTTGTTTTTTGTTTTTTGACACGCGTGCATTTCCACACAAAAAAAATATTGCCGTGGCCCGTCTGTGTTGCATGCCGCTTTTGTTACGGCTAGTCTGGCATACAACAACGCCGCTATGAAAAACTTTTTCATCGGATGCGCTTTAACCCCTTGCTACTCATTTTTGTCAAGTTACAAAATAACAGACTGACCACCAGATAAATTCACACCGCAGTAATATTGTCTCAGTAATAGCTTATGAAGCGAAGGCGCTGACTGGGCTGTCCTGCTTAGAGACTTACGCAACGTAATAGTCGCAGAGCGTTTGGTAATACAGTCGCCAACGATTTTCGGCAACAACTTTTTATGGGGCTATTTTTGTATCAAAGAGAAAAGGTTCATTCTGGCCTAGTGACCTGATATATTTCATGACATTTGAGTCTCGCAGTTTTTCCGTTTCTTTCCTGCGTAAAAGGGTGGGGTGGGTGTTTGGGAGTTTAACGTCCTTTTCATATACATACAGGTGATATCAAAGACGGGGCAACGATGAAAAACCCAGCACATATTTTTGGCCCTAGCCGGGATACGAACTCACGACCCGAGCATTAGAAGTCCAACGCTCTACGCTCTGCGTAAGAGAAATTTTCAGTAAAATAGCGAGTTGGAAAAAAAATGTATCAAAATTAGCTTGAAATATACCTCTGGAGAGCCTCAAGTGATAATGACGTAAAAGGTAATCGCGCTCAGTAGTTAGAGCACAGACGTATAGAGATAGACGCGCCGCCGTACGCTGCCACCGCTGCTTGCGAGTGTCGCTATCGCGGCCATCTTACTAATACCAGAACTCAGAGGCTCTGTGTATTGGACGCCTCGTTCGAAATACAAAGTTCTTCAGAAAGACGTCATCAGAAATGTGACGTAAGATAAAGCGGACCAATGCTATGCGCGCTATGTAAACAGCTGGCACTTCCAGGTATTAGCAACATGGCGCGCGGCGGCGACACTTTTCCGGCACCGCGGTGCGTCTAGATCTATACGTCTGTGGCCTCAAGTGATAATGACGTAAAAGGTAATCGCGCTCAGTAGTTAGAGTGTACTCTTAGAACCTTCAAGAGAAAGCAAAAAACAGTGACGACAAAGTATTATTTTGGAATCAATAAAGGACTTGCAAGGTTTAACCCCCCCCCCCCCCCAAAAAAAAAAAAAAAAGAAAAGAAAAAAAAGCAGCAATGAAAATGTCGATTTTGTCACGAATCTCGGCGAGAATCACGCACGAGATTAAAAAATGGTCGATTGTAAGTGGCACATGGCACGGTACACACCAATCAATCAATCAACCAATCAATCAATCAATCAATCAATCAATCAATCAATCAATCAATACTTTATTAATCGCTTCCGGGAAATTACATGTCTGCCATGAACATACAAACAAGACAAAAAAAGAGTTCTTAAAAGAGACATATAAAACAATTTATCACCATCACATATAATAATAATAATAATAATGAGTATTGTATAGGCGCTTTACCCAATTTAAAGAATCGGCTCAAAGCGCCGCGAACTGAACCCAACACGCACGCTCACGTGAATCACACGCATTCTCTCACACACTTGACATAAACACATTACAATCACGTGGTGCGAAGGGTGAGCTCAGCTATTTAAATTTCGGGATTTACAATTGCATTTATTTTTCAAATTTGGTGGGCTGAACATTTCCAAAGCAGAGGGGGAGGAAGCCGGAGTACCCGGAGAGAACCCCCGACGATCGGCCCGAATGAACATATCAAATTATTACCATATTACCATATTATCATATCATCATTATTATCATATATCATATTATTATTATATATCACAGGCTATACATATAGGCATGCATGTTATTATGGGTAAAATAAAAGTCACATTATATTACCTCTATCGCACACGCACGCAAGACCACCACTTCCCCCACCCCCACCCCCTCCCCCCGCCGTACACGCACACGTACGCACGCACACCCCACACACACGCAAGCACACACACACACACACACACACACACACACACAGAGAGAGAGAGAGAGAGAGAGAGTCCCAGACTATCTGCAAGCTGTCCGACTCTTGCTGTTGACCGAGTGAACGGCCGAGGGTATAAAAGAGTTCGCACAGCGAGTGGTTTCTCACGAAGGGAACCGTCTTAGCCCTCATGTGGCTACCCTCCCACAGCGGGATCAGAGGAAATGAGCTGGCCGATCGAGCGGCCCGGGGCGCCACCAGCGATGGCATGGAAGCAAAACTACCCCAGACACTCAGTGAAGTAAAAAGCAAGATACAAAGAGCGGCCCACACTCTCAGAGAGAGGAAACTCCGTGCATTGTGTGAAGAAAATGGCTGGGTCCACCTCCCGGGTGGCCAAAACCACGTGCCACTATTCCCGCGCAGGCACTCTGCAATCATCTGCAGAATACGCACACTGTGCTGTGCACACACATGGAGTAACGACCTCTGCCAGTGTGGGCAGCCCCCAGACGTCCGCCACATTGTAAACGGTTGTGATGGCCTGCCCGCCAGCCTCCAGCCGGTCTGGGACCTGAGAGACAGATACTCACTGAAGACGGTTGACTTCCTCAGGCCACACCAAACCCTAGGTGATAGGCCAATGAGAACCCTGGCTGACGCGATCGTCCGATCAGATCTGACAAAATGGTTTTAAAACCAAAAAGCGAGGGGACACCCCAGTGATAATCTAAAAGGCAAAAGTACGGATGACAGAACAGACTGAGGCACTGAAAAACAAACCCAGACCAGGCATCTAAAAGCCAAGCAGAGATCCTCTGACGTCGCCCAAAGCTAAGCAAAACAGCCCTCACACACCCCAAAGACACTCGCCTAGCCAAGCAGCCAAAGACACACGCCAGGAACAACTTGTCCTTAAGGGCCAAAAGCCATAGGACGTAAAGCAAGCTAATGATGAGGTGGTTTCTCACCAAGGGGGATCTATCCTCCCCTTTCAACAAAAACATATTTTAAAAAAGCGCCATACTTGAAATAATATTTTTTTTTTTTTTTAAAGTGCCATAGAAGAAGCCGTATTTCTCTAATACTAGACGCCTGAGGGGATATTGCGAATGTGTTGGAGCGTGAACAGCCTCGGGGCAGGGCTGAGATGCTGATCTGTCTTTGACTAAGTGCGCAGGAAGCAGCCTAACTCAGGTTTGAGCTTTATTTTTCGGGCTGAATTCAGATCTGAAGCTGGTCTTGGTCTCTCGCCATGCTTATAGCATCTCTTTGGTTTAAACAGTTTTATTCGTTTTGAACAAATATAAATGTGCACTTTCACACAATTTTCACGAGGCTGAGCACAACAAGTCAAAAACTTATAAGTGTGCTCATAAGTACAGAAAACATGTGCGGCGGAGACGTCAAATACAGTTTTATGATAGGACAGATCTGTAAAGAAAGAGATAGGCAGAAAGGGGATAGAGAGAATGGCCAATAAGTATTGTACAAAGAAAAATGCAGTGGGGACTGTGGTTTCAACGGTGGCAGCGGGTTGGCGACTGCTAATCGTAATCGGAACTTAGGTGTCAAAGCGACCTGATATTTCTATAAAATTAATGCTGTACAGTTTCAAAAAGATTTATATTAATATTATTCAAAGAAAGACTGAGATTCCCTCTCAAAAGGGTGTCGACGTTGTAGTTATATGGAAGAGTTGATATTGTTTGGGTACATGCATTATTAAAGAGAGCTAGACAGTTCCAGTGGGCTGGGTCTTCAACAACGTGGCCGCATGCACATGAGCGGTCTTCAGATGAATGTCTCTTAAAGAGATAGCATCTCTTTGTCATACGTTTAATTACACAATACACAATACTTTATTGATCCCGAAAAGGGAAATTGCAGTTCTGGCCCGCATACTAGTAACACACAATACACACTTTAATAAATGAGACTACAAATATACGCATAAGAAAAATTAAACAAACATTCACTCTGCCGGCATTCACTCTGAAATGCACGCTGCACACTCACTCGCTCTGTTCGGTCTTTCTCTCCTCAACCCCCCCCCCCCCCCACACACACACACCTCTCTCGTGCGCGTTCTGCTTGAGTTGGCAGCTCTAATAGCCATGGGCAAAAAAAGGATCTTGCACGGAATTTGGTCTAGTGGTTAAGGCATCCGACTTCGGATCCTGAGCTGCCTGGTTCGAGTCCCCAGTGGGCAGGAATATGGTTGGATTTTTCCATACCATATCGAGTCAAATCTAAGTGCAGACTCGTTTATGGTGCCTGTCTCGCCTTCTTGTACACACACACGCACAATTATCAAGTGTGCACGCTAAAAATCCCACGTTCATCTTTTGAAGAGGGTGGGTGGGGGGTGGGTGTTTGGGGGTTTATCGTCCTTTTCCACCACATAGGGTGATATCAAAGACGGGGCAACGATGAAAAAGCCAGCACAAATATTTGGCCCCAGCCGGGATCGAACTCACGACCCGAGCATTGAGAGTCCAACGCTCTACCATTCGACCACCCCGGCTCCCATCTTTTGAAGAAGAGTAGGCTGTGGCCGGTGGCGTGGTAAAACAGAAATACTGTCGCACGCTCCAGAGTGAAGAGCAGGGTGGAGGTTTGTACATAAAGTAGCGCTTAGCAGCAGCGGGCTTTCCCTGCTTCGTACTCCAGCCCTGCGGCGCCATGAGCATCTCGGTAGAGATGGATATGTGCGCCGAGGAGAAGTCTACCATACCATACCATACCATACCATACCATATCTGGTAGTCCTTGCTCTTGATACTCTAATCGGAGGGGTGGGTGGGGTTTTGGGGGTTTCACGTCCTTTTCCACCACATCCGGGTGATATCAAAGACGGGGCAACGGTGAAAAAGCCAGCACAAATATTTGGCTCCAGCCGGGATACGAACTCACGACCCGAGCATTAGAAGTCCAACGCTCCACCATTCGGCCACCCCGGCTCCCCTCTAATCCGAGGGGATGCGTCTCGTCAGTGAGGATGTCAATCAGTTTGTTCTTTGTTCGTCGGTCATACAGTGTGTCGAGTGTGTCCTGTGTCCTCCCGATCACCCCACCCGAGACAGACGTGTCGCCACGATCGCAGCGCCATCACACAGGTTAGGGATGAGGGTCCAGGGTGAAAATCCCACTGAGCCATCGGGGCAGTCGCGTTGAGTGTAGGGGCGCAACGAAATAAAACTGTTGAATATTGTATTGATTCTGGGTTATGAGCTATGGTACACACCGTTGGGCACGACGAAACTAACCCAGAAGCTTCCATTTCTGACTGGCAGGCTATAATCACGCCTCTTCCCATCCTCCCCGCCCCTCAATCCCCCAAACCCCCACTCTCCCTCCCCTCCTCCCACCAACCGACCCCCCCCCCCCCCACACACACACCCCTTTATGATCTCTACAGTCTATTGCTGACGTAGTCACGCCGTAACGCCTATAAAAACCCACTGTCGGGCTGATAGGGCAGTGAAACACTTTGCTGGCTGCAGTACTGAAGGTGAGATAAAACTCTGTGTGTGTGTGTCTGTGTGTGTGTGTGTGTGTGTGTGTGTGTGTGTCTGTGTGTGTGTGTGTGTGTGTGTGTGTGTCTGTGTGTGTGTGTGTGTGTCTGTGTGTGTGTGTGTGTGTGTGTGTGTGTGTGTGTGTGTGTGTGTGTGTGTGTGTGTGTAAACAAAATTCCTCGACTAATTTTTTTTCTTGTTCTATCGTTCCGAATTGAAGTTTTAATAATTACAGTCAAACACGCTTAAGCCGAACTCGCCCGGGGAATGGAAAATCGTTTCGCTTATCCGAGTTTCTGCATATCCGAGTTCGGATAAGCCAAACTTTTCCCGAGATATCACCCTGCAGTTCGGCTTAACCGAGTTTTTTTCAGGATAAGTTGTAAAATCACTTGGAATGTTTGTAAAAAGTTTTTTGTTTTGTTTTTAAGAGAACATCTTTGCTTCCCTTTGCAACTGAAACATCGAATTGATAATTTTGCGAAAGTTTATAGACGTGTATGCTGCTTTTCTATGTATACTATGCAAATGTGTATAATGGCAACGGTCTGAGAGAGACACGGGTCGAGCTTATTGATTCCTGAGACTAGTAACACAGACAAAACTCTCTCTCTCTCTCTCTCTCTCTCTCTCTGTGCGTGGTGTGTGTGTGTGTGTGTGTGTGTGTGCGTGCGTGCGTGCGTGCGTGCGTGCGTGTGTGTGTGTGTGTGTGTGTGTGTGTGTGTGTGTGTGTGTGTGTGTGTGTGTGTGTGTGTGTGTGTGTGAGTGTGTGTGTGTGTGTGTGTGTGTGTTTAAATGAATAAGATCAAAACAGTGACAAGTTAGAAGTGCTTTCTTCAGTGGGGCTTTATTAAAAAAACAAAAACAACCAAACTATAAAACTAAATGGTGAACACACACACACACACACACACACACACACACACACACACACACACACACACACACAAATGCGGTCGCATTACTGTACGCACAAATCAATGTACGCTTCACTCCGTTCCTGCACTCCACCACCACCACCCCTCCACCTCCACCCCTTACCCACACACACACACACACACACACACACACACACACACACACAAATGTGCGCGCTTCTATACGCACAAGCCAATGCACGCTCCATCCCCCTCCCCCCCCCCCCGCCCCCTCCCCCTCACACACACATACACACACACACACACACACACACACACACACACACACACACACACTGGGAGACTGCATGTTACACACTCCCTCCCCTACCCACGCCATAAGAAACAATCGTGCACGCACAAATCTAAGCCCGAGCTCACATCCTTTCGACTGGCCCATAAACCACGCTCCCAAGGTTACCTTTCCACCTGCCCCTCCCCTGTGCCCCTCACTCGGTCATCCCATCTCTAACCCTGAACCCACCACCTAATTCACGCACGCAAACTTAGATCTACCACTCGTTCTGTCCAAACAATGGCGCCTGCAAAACATGTGGCACGCGTCATCAGTCTCCCGCATACTGAAAAACAGGTGACGTGTTCGTTTCCGTAGGTTAATTATAGCCGTGACGAAATATGTTCATAAGTTATCTTCCCGACGTGTTTTTCAAGCAAAAATTTTAAAAAAAAGTCTCTCCGACAGTGTTTAGAGTTCGGCTTATCTGTCAAAATCACGTTTGAGATATCCGTGTTTGAGTTAGCTATTTTTTGACAGAGTTTGGCTTATCCGAATTAGAAATAGTCTTACAAAGAGGGGGGTCTGGCGGGGAATTGGTTTTGGTTTCTGTTATCCGAGTTTTTTGCTTAAGCGTGTTTCGTTTAGGCGAGTGCGGCTGTAATAAACAAAACATTTTGCAGATTCAATTTGGAAATTCAACAAAATTGTTTCAATTATTTCTCTATATGTGAAACAGCCAAATCATGCTACCTGTTTCCAATATCTCGACAACTGGGAAAGCCATGAGACCCCAGACGGAATATGAGGTAAGTTAATTTTCTTTGCTATCATTTATTTATTTATTTATAGTGTTCTCGTTGGATTTTAGTCGGTTGTGTTTTGGCTGTTTATATTTTGACGTTTTCCACCAGCGTTTCAAAGAGAGCTGTGGTTACCCTGGCACCTGATATAATGTGTAAGGCTTTCTATTGCAAATGCAAAAGGTGGGTGGGGTGGTTGTTTGGGGGTTTAACGTCCTTTTCCACCACATACGGGTGATATCAAAGACGGGGCAACGATGAAAAAGCCAGTACAATATTTGGCCCCGGCCGGGATACGAACTCACGACCCGAGCATTAGAAGTCCAACGCTCTACCATTCGGCCACCCCGGCTCCCCGCAAATGCAAAAGGTGATTCGCCGTTAGCGGATACGCTTTGATGACGATAATGACGACGACGACGACGATGATGATAATGATGATGGAACGTTTATTTGAATAATACGAAGTCTCGTCTCGTATGATGTTCTCGTTCAAGTGCGAGTAACTCAGTCCATTCTCGTGATCGCTGGCCGCCATGTTTGTCCTACAGATGGCGTTACTGGTGCTAAAAGAGCGAGGGATGCAAGACGCCATCTTGAAACGGTATATGCCGGAGCCTCCCAGAGACACAGTGTTTCAGCATACAAGGAACTGTCTGAAATGGATTGGCATCACGGTATGCTTATACGCACATCTAAACTGACCAGGAATCAATAAATGAGAGATAGCCCAGGGCTGCTATATGTTCATTTTTCACTCAAAGGCGCCAACAGCCTCCCATCTTCGTTCATGCTTCGCCTCGCCCTGCCCCAGCCTACCAACTACTGCCCCCACAACCCCAACCCCATCTCTCTCTCTCTCTCCTGCATTTTTTTTTTTGCTCCCTCCCACGTCGTCGTCGCCGTCGTCATCACCACCACCACCACCACCACCGCCACCGCCGCCGTCATCATCATCATCATCATCATCATCGTCGTCGTCGTCGTCATTATCATCATGTGTGGGGCCGGATACTAGACTGCCAACTAGCCTTTTGTCCTAATGAGCGTATTTTGACGTTTTTGGCTTTGTGATATTTGTCCAGCACGCCGCTGACAATAAGCCTTAAGTACCACTGATTCTGAGAAAAGCCGGTGAACTAGAATGATGACCACCCCTTTCACTATCTCCAGCTGGACGAAATAGACAAGCTGTCAGTCATCCATGTGGCGGGAACCAAAGGCAAAGGATCCACGTGCTCCTACGTCGAGAGTATTTTGCGTCACCATGGCTACAAGACTGGATGTTTCAGGTAGTTAGCGACTTTTTTTAAAAGCGTATTGCACACAAACTGGTCTGTCCTATGAACCACAGTAAAGATCAAGGAGCCGTGAAAACAAGTACATGCTAATTCAATGAAATCTCCTGTGTTGGAAAGCTTCGCGTTGGTAGAGCGAAATTCGAAAATCGGTTTCCGGCAACTGTTAATGATCATCAAGGGACGGAACTCCTGTTTCCAGTCTCTCTGATTACGCTCTTGTAATTATAGCTGTTTATTCTTTCATGATAATAGTCCAGTGGCGCGTTTTATAGAGCGAGGAAAGCAAGCCCCTACGTAGCGGGAGAGCAGCTAGGCGTTTTATAGGTCAAGGCGACTTAGCCCCTAGCCGAGGAAAGTTAGACCCTCGCAGGAGGTGCTACATTTGCTAGACAAGATGGCGGCTGTATGCATGGTGCGACTTGGCGCGATGTTTGATGATGGCAGTTTTTTCAATTTTGTGGTGAACGAATCAAGATGGAGGCGTCTGCAGAAAGGAATGTTTTATTCTTTTTACTTTTTGTCTGTATTGTTGACTTTCTTGCGAATTAAGCTTTGAATAACAATGTAATCGAGTCGATACCTGTGTGGTACACATTTCAACGCGCGTCGCACACAATCTTCCGCCATCTTGAAATGGGTAGGTACAGCTAGCTTCCGGCTGTGACCGTTTCGTAGTCCGCTCGTCTCGCTCGCCTCGCTATTCTAGCTCGCCTCGGTCTGTAAAACGCACGTCAGATCAAACATTATTATGAAACTTTGGTAAAAAAAATCTTAGCACATTAAAGGTCTGCAATCTCAAAAAAAGCCACAAACAGTGCGTTTTTTAAAAAGCAAAATACACAGTCAACTCTGTTACAGAGTTTTCAGCGTCCCTGAAACCCGTATGAAAAGCCAAGGGGAGGCTGATTTCACAGCTCAGTTTGCGCTTTGACATTAAGCAAGAAAGATCTCAGTGGCTAGTCACTGTAGCGATGTGTCTCACTCACTGACCAAAAACACAATGAAGTCACCGCAAACTCACGCTCTGGTGTCATAAGGGTCTCCGAAGCGCTGAAAACTCTGAGTTGCTTGCATTATGCACAATCGCAGGACTGAGTCGCAGTTTCAAAACAAAAACACAATGTTTGTGGCTTTTTGTTGATATTGCAGACCTTTAATCCGTGTCCGTCTCACTGTTCCGTCTCACATTTCTCAGCTCACCCCACACCGTGGACTACAGGGAGAGAATCTGTATCAACGGTCAGATGGTGAGCAAAGACGTGTTCAGCTCGGCTTTCTGGCACGTGTATGAGAAACTCCTCCTGTCAAAGGTACAACAGTTTGCAAACCTCGCGTTCACTTTCAAATTCCCCTCATCACTGGTAACACAGCTTGAACACAGCTATGACACACAGTGCGTGGGGGAGCCGGGGTGGTCGAATGGTAGAGCGTTGGACTTCAAATGCTCGGGTCGTGAGTTCGATCCCGGCTGGGGCCAAATATTTGTGCTGGTTTTTTCATCGTTGCCCCGTCTTTGATATCACCTTATGTGGTGGAAAAGGACGTTAAACCCCCAAGCACCCACCCACCCCCACACAGTGCGTGGTGTTGCCAGATGCCTATGCTACTTTCAAACCTTCTCTTGTCAAAATCTACTCATAGTTTGGCAACGGGACGAGAGACCATTAACGCGTCTGCAGAAAAGTGAAAATTTCGAGATCTAAATAGGCAGAGTGTTCTCCCTTGCTAAGCATTCGGGGAAGGGGGGGGGGGGGGGGGGAAGAACCGTTACTCTTGCAAAATTATCGCACAGTAAAGTACGTGTGCAGTGGGAAGAGAACCGAAAGACTGAACTAAACGGGGAAATATCCGTGTGGTGTACGAAATGTGTGTGTGTGTGTGTGTGTGTGTGTGTGTGTGTGTGTGTGTGTGTGTGTGTGTGTGTGTGTGTGTGTGACACCAAGGGGCCAAACGACCGGATGCCCTCCATGTTTTGCCTCGTTCTCCTCGTGGCTATCTACATCTTTGTCCGCGTGGAGGAGGTTGACGTGGCCATTATTGAAGTTGGCGTCGGCGGACAATTCGACCAAACTAACGTCATACGACGGCCAGTAGTGTGTGGGATTACCGCCCTTCATCTGGATCACCAAGACGTGCTGGGGAACACGATAGGGGAAATCGCCTGGCACAAAGCGGGAATATTCAAGGTTTGTTCAGTCATCATGGTCCTCAATCGTCGTCGTCGTCGTCGACGACATCATCATCATCATCATCATCGTCGTTGTCGTCGTCATCATCATCATCATCATCATCATCACGTGTTGGGAACCACCCTGGGCGAGATCAGTCACATGAGTGAGTGAGTGAGTGAGGTCTTAGGGCTTAAAGCCGCGCAAGCCACAAAGACTAATTCGCGGCTGAGTAGTGCTCCACTACATGAACAAAAACAAAACAAAATGTAACGTTGGACAAAGGATGCAAACTGGTCTACGGGGCAATGTAAACCTAGGACCTGCAGGAGACGCTTCACCTTCATGCTAATTATTTCAATTAATAATAAGTAATTCGAAAGCAACATATGATAACAACATCAACAATAAATAATAATAATAATAAGAAGAAGAAGCCGGAAGAAGAAGAAGAAGCAAAAAGAAGAAAAAGAAATTTTTATTCAAGTTTTGACGCAGCTTAAAACGCTGTACACACACACATTGCATTGAAAAGTGTTCTTGCGGTTGGTGTTTTACAGAAAGGAGTGCCGGCAGTGACGACTCCCCAGTCATCTCACTGCGCCATGGAGGTTCTCGTGAACAGTGCAAACGAGAGAGAGGTAGGGGGATTCCTGCAACTTAACATTAGCCGTACGTCGTGGGTACAGATGCACTGACGTCAGTCTTCAAGATGCATCCGGTAAACCTTATTACTTTGACAGTAAGGGTAATGCTGATCGTGTGATAAACAAACACAGTACAACAAACAATAGACCACTGAACCTAACATCTTGGAAGAAAGGAGTACCGTCGTCTTTGATTAAACTTTGAAACAAAAACAAACAAACAAATAACAAGAACAAACAACCCCAACAAGCACACAAAAAGGTAATTATTATTTCTTTATGCGTTGACGTTTTGACAGTGCCCCTTGTTCGTGGCCCCTCCACTGAACGAGTCTCAGCTAGGAGAGGGGCTCTGTCTGGGGATCGCTGGGGGGAAGCAACTCTACAACGCCGCCTTGGCTGTTCAACTCGCTCGCATCTGGCTGCAAGGTAAGGGGGAGAGCAGAGCTTCTGGTCGCAGGGTGATCTCCGTCGGCTTGCCGACATGTTTATTGTACTGTCTGTTTATAATTATAATTAGACATGTGGGCCAATCAATAGCAGCAGGAGAATCAGGGGTTTCGACACGGCAAGGGCAGAGAATTAGGTGACCTGCAGGTAAGGGGAGAGAAATGTCGATCCTCTTCCCGGAGTAAGGAGAAAACTTTATCGTTTGGAAGCCGGCATGTTGTCCTGAAGACGAAGCCTGGATGTCGAGGAATACGTTGAGGCCAAATGAGCCAGTGGCGATCTTGTCTGGACGAATCAAAGATTCCAACTCTGGAAAAACCTGGACTATGTATCTTTAAATCAAAGTCACGCAACGATTGTGTTTCAGTAATCTCGTCTGGCGATGTCTTCGTTGCAGACAAAAATGGACTCGGCCATTCTCAGAAGGAAAGAAAAGCTTACCAGGGACCTCTATCAGACGTGGCGGACATCCCAGAACTGTCGACCTCCAAACTGTCTGCTGAGATGATGACTGGTATTGTTACTCGTGTGTCTGTCTTTGTCTCTCTCTACTTCTGTCTGACTGTCGTGCTCGCTACGGCCGGATATGGCATGTTAGAACGGTAGATCAGAGCCGTTAGTCTAAGCAAAGATCCTCTATTGTATAGAGGATCTTTGGTCTAAGGAGGCCGTCACACGTGGCGACTTTGCACACCGCCTACCACCGGCAAAATGGCACTCCCAGCCAGTAATAAAAGGAAGCTTGAGGTAGAATGCCGGCCACTGGCATGCCACATTATCAACCGGCAAGAAATAAGGAGAAGTTGCGGCCAGAACGGGAAATTGGGGGAACGAGGATTGGAAATTCAGTTTAATGACTGACGCACGCTGAAAAACAAACAAAATACATGTTAAAAAAACAAAAAGAACTCAGATCAACCCTTGTTCTTCTACCGCTGTGTCCAAAGGTCCGGTCACTATATGGACAGACAACATTTTTGTCTCCAGGACTGGTAAACACCCGTTTGGCGGGCCGGGCACAGATCATGAGGAAAGGAAACGTGACGTACTACTTGGATGGTGCTCATACTACTGGCAGCATGGAGGTATACAACACACAGACACACACACACACACACACGCACACACGGGGTGATGCACACACACAAACAACACACACACAGAGGTACTAAGAGACAATGACAATGACAATGAAACTTTATTTTTCAACGGTAGAAATTGTAGCACATGTGCCAGTTTATAATTTGCCGTTGCTAGACTACAAAATGAAAGTGTAAAACTAAGGCAGAGGCAGGAGACCCCCCCCAAAAAAAAAACAAAAAACAAAAAAAAAAACAAGCAAAACAGTAGAATGAAAAAAGACAAAAACAAGACAAAACAAAAAATAAAAACAAACAAACAAACAAACTAGTAGACTAAACGTAAGATAAACCAAGTCAGCGTGAGAATATCAGTCTGACATGTACAGGCAAAATGTTACAGGTCGTGCTCTAAAACGCTCAACTACCTAAATAAAACCTGTAAACGCTAGAATACTTAGGTGTGTGGAGACAATCTTTCAACTACATGTGCTTAAACAAGACCTAGAATTGCTAACATGTAACATCCAGGATACAAGAGAGAGAAAGAGAGAGGGGGGGGGGAGGGGAGGATTTAACGTTATTTTCCGAAACGTATGGGCGATATCGAAGACGGGGCAACAAGAAAAAAGCCAGTACTAATATTTGGCCCCAGCCCAGAGAGAGAGAGAGAAACACTCACGGAAGAAGGAGTATACATACAGTAGGCACGCCTGCATATATCCATATCTGTACGCAGCACGCTGGGCACCTCGATTTGGAGTTGGATTATTTGGGCTGAGCTCTAAACTGTGTCACACCTTTTCGTTTGTTAAATGATGCCCCCCCAAAAAAAATCATGGGAAATCACCCCCCCCCCCCCCCCAAAAAAAAAAAAAAACAACAACAAAAAAAAAAAAAAAAAAAAACAAGGAGGAACGGCCCCGTCCTACAAAGTTGTTTCTCCAAACTTCATTTTATTTTGTCTGTTTTGTTGTTATTGTTGCCGGTTCTCCCCTCTCCAAGTTCTACCAATGACACTAGATCCTCTACGACCTCGACCGATTAGCCACGTGAATGGGGGTGGGGCCGGGGGGGGGGAGAAGAAGGGAGGGAGAGAGAGAGAGGGTGGGTGGGTGGGTGTTTAGGAGTTTAACGTCCTTTTCCCCCACATAAGGGTGATATCAAAGACGGGGCAACGAGGAAAAAGGCCAGCACAAATATTTGGCCCCAGCGGCCGGGATTCGAACTCTCGGCCCAAGCATTGAAAGTCCAACGCTCTACCATTCGGCCACCCTGGCTCCCCAGAGAGAGAGAGAGAGAGAGAGAGAGAGAGAGAGAGAGACGTCAGTTCCGTGAACTAAACATTTGACGTCAGCCTCAGGCAGGTCGTCATACAGAGAGAGAGAGATGACGTCAATTCCGTGAAGTAAACTTTTGACGTCAGCCTCTAGCACTGAGATCGTCTGAGGATGCTTGTTCATGTCTTGTGATTTCCCTGTTGGCTTTGTGACTTCTCCGACTGAATTATTTTTCACATGAAATCTGGAAGATCTACAGGGCTGATGAAATGTCGGAAGCAGTGACGATACTTGCACATTTTGTCTGTGAACCAAACATTTGACGTCAGCCTCACGCTGCTCGTCTGACAGATGATACTTCTACATACCTTGTGATCTTGTGATTTCCTTGTTGCTTTTGTGGCTTCCGTGACTGAATTAATTTTGACATAAAATCTGGAAGATCTAGAGAGCTGATGAAACGTGGACTTAAGTGCCTTGGACTGTACTTACGAAATTGCAAAATTGGAACTTTTTTGACCGGCGCTTCTCGCAGAAACGTGAAAAATGTGTGTATCTAAAAGCTCTGCTATTCTTAATACTAAAGCTATAATAGTGCAGTAGTTCATGTCATATGTGCAGTTGGCACAAGTGACAAAAATACCGGAATGATGAGTAATTTGAAGGAGTCTTTTCATAGATATTTGGCCTTACATGCAAACCACCCCAACCTCGGAAATATTTTTCTTACACAAAACCTGTCAGAGCTACAGAGCTGTGCTACGAAAACAGGCAGTATAATTGGATGATCTTCCCAATTTCAGAAAATGAAGCCATTTGAACATTTTTTTCGAAAAAATTCGTAACATGACCGATTTTTAAAAATCGGCGATAACTCTTTTGAAAATGCAGTAGGCTAAAAATCGTGAAAGGTAGGTCTGGAGAAGGTGAATTCCCATTTTATCTCAAAGTAAAAAGGCCTCCAACGAGGTGGTTTAGGAGATAGCCATCATTACATCCGTCCACACACACACACACACACAGACACACACACACGTCTCACAACTCCCGCCAAAAAGAACGCAGCAGCAAAGTGTGCACGTAAAGCCCGATGCACACGAGCGTCGGCGTCAGCACCATGAAGCAAGCAGCGAAGGCTGTCTCGCATCATACGCCTCGCGTGAGCGCGCGGTGTGCGCCGTTTGCGTGCACACTTGGCTTCGGCGTCATTCGCCTGCACGGCCTGTTCGCTGAGCCCACACTGCACGCGCTGACCCACACTGCTTTCTGATTGGCTGAAACCAAGTCTGCAGCGCGGCGTCAGCAGCAGAAATAGGACATGTTCTATTCGCGGCGTCAAAGGATTCCGCCGCCTGGCATCATTGATGCCGTTGCCTGTCGCCAGGCGCCGATGTCATGCACACGTGGCGGCGCCTTGAAACTGTCGCCGGGAGTCAGATCCGCCGCTCGGCATCATGACGCTGACGCTCGTGTGCATCGGGCCTAAGGTGTCTATGACGCAGATTTCGTTACGTCACTGTGTGCGTGAAAGTAAGTATTGTGTGGAGAAACGTCACAGTCTTGTTTTGTATCACTGAAACTTGCTGCTGCGCGTAGCAAAATCTGCTCCGTCTCATAAAGTTGTTTCTCTATAGAGAAACAACTTAAAAACAGACAACAACAAAAACAACACCCCCCCCCCCCCCACACACACACACACACAAAAGCTGCCGCATGTATCTTCTTTTCTTTCTGTACAGCAATGTGCTCAGTGGTTTCAAGACGAGGCAACTAAAGAACAAAGCACCATTCAGTGAGTGATTTGCAGTTTTAAATATTTTAATATTCATTATGAAATGCTTCTTTATCGTGTACACGTCATGTAATTTACATAATTTATGTGGAGAGTCACGTGATTTCTAATGGCTTCTGCTGACTGTATGAGGTGGCTAGATAGATATGAAAGCGAAAACAGCCTTCATTTGCATGTGTGTGTGTGTGTGTGTGTGTGTGTGTGTGTTTCAGAGGCAAGGTTGTGCGTACTCTTGTGTTCAGTATGGGGAAACCCAGGCATGCGGTACCACATCTCCACTACTTGAAGGTGCGTCATATAGTTTGCTAGCCGGTATAGTAACCCCCCATGTAGTGAAACGCGTATTAAACAATGTGTGATATCAAGACCCAATCAGCAAGAACTAGTCCGGGCTGCCATAGGCCAGAGGTCATCCAAATGGCGAGGTTTCCCGTGTTTGCAAAGTCCCACTCCCGTTTCCAGTGATCGCGGCTCCATCTTTTTGTGTACTCGTTGCAGGACTGTGGTTTTCGTGTGGCCGCTTTCTGTCCCAGTGTAGTCTCAACCAGCGCCAGGGGGCATTTCGTAGGTGAGTGCACAAAATTTAAATTATAATGTAAGAGCTGAGGAAATGTTTTGCAGACCCTAAGACGCCTAACGGTACCTTGGGCACGGATCAGATTCGGTCCCAGGAGTGACAAAAAGCCGGAAACCTGACCCTCAAAATCTGAATGGCCGGAAAGGCAGACTCCAGAGCCAGTGAAAGTAAGGACGTTGCCGGAACAAAGTGAAAAGCGGAGGTGGGGGGGGGGGGCGTTCAGAAAACCTTTTATCACCAACCAGGGAGCCAGTGAAAGAAAGGATGTTGCCCAAAGAAAGTGAAAAGCGGGAGGGGGGGGGGGGGGGGTGCGCGGCAGCATTCCCATTTTGGACCAATCAGAGGAGCGGCCAGGCTTCGGCCCGCAAGGACAGCTTACCGCAGTGCTATCGGAAACGACCGACGGTCCAGCGATAGACACAGACTCGTAAGCACGTTGCTAAGCCGGAACTCGGCACGTTCTGATTTTCCCAAGCCGGATGGGTGTTTGGGAGTTTAACGTTCTTTTCAATTCCACCACGTAAGTGTGATATCAAAGACGGTGCAACGAGAAAAAAAGGCCAGCACAAATATACTTGAGAGAGAGAGAGAGAGAGAGAGCACCCTTGAACGATACCAAAGAGGTGGGTGGGTGTTTGGGAGTTTTAACGTCCTTTTCCACCACGTATGGGTGATATCAAAGATGGGGCAACGATAAAAAGGCCAGCACAAATACTGGGCCCCAGCAGCTGGGAATCGAACTCATTGAAAGTCCAACGCTCTACCATTCAGCTATCCCGGCTCCCAGATACTAAAGAGGGAGTGAGTGGGTAACAATTAACATTCTTTAAGTTACACTGTCCCAATTACAAGCACGCATTTTGTTTTTGTACTCTTATCGTAGACCACCTCTCCTTGACGTACGACCCGGCTGACGCCAATCAAAGAGCAGCACAGCAGGTGGAAGACTGGGAGGCAATTTTATCGTCCCGGCCAACCGGTCAACCGAACGTCTGCAACGGAGACGCCTCCGCCGATCCGGCGTGTTTGTCTGCAAGTTTCACCAGCACCGTCTCCGCGCTGTGGTGGGCTTCACTCGGCAAGAACGTATCTCTGGAGGCTTTGGCGAGGGCCGACCTGCGGATGGATGGTGGGGGCTTGAGAGGGGGGGCGGTGGAGGTCCCGGATGTAGACGCGGCGCACGTGCAAGTGCTGGTGACCGGCAGTATGCTGATGGCGGGCGGGGCCATCAAACTGCTGGACGCCAAAGAGTAAGGGGCAACTGTTGCAGAACTGTTCAAAGTGTACGGAGCATAACCCTTTGGACAGGCAGCCCACAACGTGACTATAGTGCGACTGGTATCTGAGTCGCCAACCATTTTCGACAACTTTTTTTTTTTTTTTTTTTTTTAATGAAGCCACTTTTGTAAACCAGAGGAATGGTTATTTAGGAAGCTGTGACTCTTTGCCTTTCCGTTTCCTCTCTTTTGAAGGAATGAAACTGTTCCAAAATAGCAGTTTGACGTCATTCACTGACGTCACTTTTCCCCCAGTGGGGCCCACTGTCTCACAAAGGTTTTAGGAGTTCTGAACAAGACTACATTTGACATTGTCATTTGAGGTTCTCTGGAGGTATTTTTTCAAATTTTCACTAATGCCGCAGTCGTCATGCATCTATTTCATAATCCATGGTTGGTAAAAATTAAGTCACAGGTTTTCAAAACATCAATTTCCAGTAAAACTCGGTTTCAGGGGGAAAAAATCCTAAAAACCTTGGCGACTACAGTACCAAATGCACTCCGAGAGACATGAAAAGCCCAGGAGATTAATGTTCAAAATCACGTATGAGCCGAGGATACTTTATATTATATATATATATATATATATATATATATATATATATATAGGGGAAGTAAGTAAAGCTGAGAGCGCTCCCTAGATCTAGGAGATGTGTGCTTTGTATGCCAGTGGACATGTCCGCCTTGCCCTATATTGGCTACAAGCCACAGTGGAGGGGGGGGGGGGGGGATCTACCATCCTACCGATGAAACGTCTAACAGATCTAAGGGTATCTCACCATTCATAGGGCCCCCATTCCCCTCCCACCGGGCGGAAAATGGTCGGTACAACCAAGGCAAAAATATATGTATATTTTTTTTAAACTTTCCCTTTTTGTTTCATTGAGGTATTCATTCAAGTTGTACATCAAGAAACGAAATCTCTTTTTTTCTTCTTCTTTAAATGTTTATGCTATGTATTTCCAACTATTTCAAAGTCTCCTGCCCAAAAGAGTTCATATGGTGAAGGGATAGGCCCCCCTGTAACTGAATTTATTATCATTGTTATTACATTCAACAAATCTTATTGGTTATATCCAGAACATACACACTAACTTAGATTATTTGGGTAAGGTGCTTCTTTCTTCTCCCATAAAAAAGTTAATGATCAAGGAAACCAAGTTTCTCAGTACATGCGCCATCTTCTAGTTGACTAGCTTTTTTTTTTTGGTTTGTTGGTGTTTTAAATGTCTTGTAGCATTCCAAAACTCTATGTGTGTGTCTCTCTCTCTTACACGCACATACACACAAATTACATATTATTATATAAATAAAATTACATCAGCAAACACACACCTTTTGACATGACCTTGACCTTCAGGAGAGGTCACTGGGAAAAAAGCAGCAAAAACAGCCTTGTTCTAACCATCAGTGTTCTTTGTTTGGTGTTTACTGTACGGGCCATTTCTGAGAAAATGTCTATGCTGAACCAAAACACCAATTTTAGGAACTTTCATCCGAACTCTTTGACCTTGACCTATAAAAATGCATCATATGGAAGCTCATGCGGTTACACCAAAGCAAACACGTTAAAACCAAACAAAATTTAAAACACTTTAATGTGTACACTGTGCAACCAAGAACACCTGTATATATACACATATTCACGCACCATCTGCCCAAGGTCGTGATACTGTGTAAACAAACTTGTTTAAAACTCCAGTGCAACCCAACTTTTTAAATTCAGTGAAACCTTCCCCCTTCACGCAGTCACACAACCTGCACAATTTTTAATGATCTGAAAAGAGACTGTGGAGAAATGGCAGAGCAAGGGGATGAGCAGGGGTTCAGTGGTGGTGTGTGTGACTAGCAAGCTATGGAGAAGTGTGGGTTCGACCCTTAGGTCAATCTTTGATGTGTGAAACCGATCTTTCACGGCTACCGTGCTGTTCATTGGGGGTTTCTTCTCTCCAGTCCTAAGATGTTCCTCCCACAGCAAAAATTTCAAAACAGGAAATCGGTTCGCACTGCACCGTGACAATGCACTTCCTCCAGGGGAAGCAACCAAAATGTTACAAACGGGATAATAATAAAGTAGAAGAAGAAAAATAAGCGTACCCCCCCCCCCTCCCCCCCACACCACCACCCCCAAAGCAAGCAAATAAACAAACAAAAACATATATGTACTATCAACTGTAACAAAGAACTGAAACAAATTTACTAATCTTGCCTCTCCACGTCAGGATGAAGTAAAAATTAAAACTTGTCATATAATGCTGGTTAAGTCGCTACACTGGTTTCTGTGAACATGGAACCAGAATACAAATTAACATGAATTACAACCTCCACCTTACAATGAAAATAGAATGTACAGTTTAAATAAACAACCTTTGAATACTATGAATAGCACTAACAACAATTGTTTGAACAGCTGAATGTAAGCAAGCATAAACAAATTTAAAAAAAAAAGAAAAAAAAAGAGAAAAAACAAACAACAAATGACATATCACTGAAACCGGACCAAAAAAGATCTACTAAGTACCATGTTAAACATCATGAGAGCAAAAGAAACATGACAATAAACACATAAAAATGCAGCCATATTTGTACGATGTAACTTTAAATCTGTCATAGAGATGGTGGAATGCAGGAAAAACGTGAATACCGTAATAACCTTAACTTTTCCACTGTCCTTACTTTCCCACCACAGTGCAAAAATCTGGGAAAGTTAGGTTAAAAAAGAAAATCGACTTACTTTTCAACCAGGCACCAAAAATCTGTCCATAAGTTTTCAACCAGACCAGTAAAACTGTGAAGCAACCTGAAGAATATATGCATTCAAACGCTTTGTTGATGCCACCATTGTGAGGCCGGAAGTACAGTATAGTTTCCTCTCACTACTTCCATTTCTGCCATCTTGCCCACCCAGCCCCCCTCCCACCCTTCTGCCGTCTTGCCCACCCAGCCACCTTCCCACCCTTCTGCCATCTTGCCCACCCAGCCACCCTTCTGCCGTCTTGCCCACCCAGCCATCCTCCCACCCTTCTGCCATCTTGCCCACCCAGCCACCCTCCCACCCTTCTGCCGTCTTGCCCACCCAGCCACGCTCCCACCCTTCTGCCGTCTTGCCCACCCAGCCACGCTCCCACCCTTCTGCCATCTTGCCCACCCAGCCACCCTCCCACCCTTCTGCCATCTTGCAAGTTTCAATTTGCGTTAGTGTTCCATTTGGAAGTTGAGAAGTTGGAAAATGCTCATGTGCAGTTAAAAGGACAAGAAGGATATGGTGATTAAAATATTAGGTATGGTTCACAACAGTTTTTGCGCATTTCAAGGCCCTCTGATGCAAGATATCATTTCAAGCAGTACTGTTACTAGCCCCACCGGCACACACGATATTCCGTGAAGATGGCCGGACATTGAAACTGAAACTAATCATTCTTTTTGCTCCTTGGTTTTTGACCAGACCTTCATATTCAAGATTTTTCAGTGTAAAAAGCAGGTGAAAAGTTAAGGTTTTTACGGTACACAGACTGAAAAAAAGTTAATATCCTTTCATTAGTTGTACAATAAGCGATGCCAATGTCACACCAAGAATTGTATCAAGCTGACGTTTGACACACACAGAAACATGTTCAAAAGTACAGTCATCATACGTGACACTAAAAATCTACAAAAATGAAGACTCATATATTGTACACAGCTGGTAAAACCACACAACATCTGTATACATCAGATCATATGACACACTGACATATTTTAAGCAAAATGACGTTCAGTATCAGGTTCTTCATCTCAAAACAAAACAAAGTACACGTAACAAATGAGATGCACTGCTTAACAGATTATCAGATCACTTTCTATTTTCTATTGCATAAAATTTAGGTCAGATTTTAAACATAAATTTCAGATCAGCTATTCTCCAATATAGTCCAAACAAGAAGTGGGCAAAAATGCACAGTTGGTCCACACATAACTTCAGCTTTTAAAAATAAATTTTAGATCACTGGTTAATCTCAATCTCAGTTTGAAGACCATGTCTCAGCTTCACTGAGAATACACCAAAAACAGTAAAATAAAAAGAAAAGAAAGAAATTGCACAATTTGCTCCAGTAGAAAGCCTCAGAGATTCCTGTCACATGAATACACATACCACAAAATATCATTTTGACACTGTCATGGGATTTGGGAAAAACTGCATTTGAAGAATGGCACTGGAAAAACAGGCACTGGACACTGCTTCTGCACTATTCTCAAAATGGTGTTACACCAAAAGTTGACAACGATGTCAATTTTGTCCAGGCATGCAAAACAAGTAAATGATAGCTGACAGGTGACAGAAATGTAAAAACGTCACTGGCTATCAACAGTACTGAAAAAATCTTAAGAAAAATAATTACAAACAATAAGCGGGTGGGGGTGGGTGGGTGTTTGGGAGTTTAACGTCCTTTTCCACCACAGAGGGTGATATCAAAGACGGGGCAACGATGAAAAAGCCAGCACAAATATTTGGCCCCTCCCCTACAAACAATAAGCACTGGCAATGAAATGATACATACTGGTATTACTGAAGTCAATGAATTTCCTAAAATCAAATGATCTCAAACCAATGATGACCTGTTTTGACAAAGTGGCGGGTAAGTCGATCCGCTCTTATGAGATATATTAAAAAAAGGAAAGAAAATACTGCTGAAATTGATATAAGCGTTTGTGCTCTTAAAATTGTGAATACAGGGGTCACCCAGCACTTCTTTTGTGTACTGCGTGGAACGCCATGGCACAACTCAGTGATCATTTTTTGTAGAAAATCTATGGGTGAAATGGCCCACTGTGACCAACTTACATAGGCCATTTCCAAATTTTATGGGTCATTCTAAAACGGAACCGAAAACGGCGACGTGCACACAACTTTTTGTGTATGGAAAGCGCTCCAAAACGAGGCTCTGGGGTACACAAACGATTGCTTCTGACTTGGCAGACCAGACCACCTCATTGTAGTCTCATCCAATGAGATTTTACGTAACAATAGCTGTCGCTGGGTAGCAGACGAATTTTGTTGGGGAGTCTTCAGACTGTGAGCGCACAGCACTCTGTGTCGAAACTTTTTAAGTTACAACGATGCGCCGATCGGCGCACGGCTTAAGATTTTCATGGGTCATTTTTTTTATTTATGCGCCAATGGCGCAAGGCGCGGACATAAAATGATCACTGCAACTTATCCACCTTTTCAGTAGAACAGGTCACAAATCAGAAATCCTGGTTAATATACACAGCAAGACTATAACCATACCACCTTAAATAACTGATGAAGTGCACTGGAAGGGCTCCATATTCATGAGAAGTATAACAGGACAAATGTCGTGGCTGACTGTAAAAGTACAGGAAGTATAGGGCCTTTGTCGTGAATATTTTCCACTGTGGCACAGTAATGATTGCAGTGTTCCCTGTGATTCCAATTAATACCTCCATATTTTGTAGGGTCCTTTTGTAAACTTTGAGGGTCCCTGGTCTTTTGGTATAAAAAGTATGAAAGGCAAAACCATTTTTTGTTGTTGTTGTTCACAATAGTATTCAAGTAGGAGAGATGTATGTGAACTGTGTAAGCCATAGCACACCAGCAAGGGGGGCGGTCGACGGTCGGTGGTCTAGTGGTTAAGAGACTTGTCACCAATGCGAGAGGCTAGGGGTTCGAGTCCCACTCGGGACAAAGAATTTTTCCTTCTCGTATGTGGCACCGTTCATTTGGGCCGATCGTCGGGGGTTCTCTCCGGGTACTCCGGCTTCCTCCCCCTCTGCTTTGGAAATGTTCAGCCCACCAAATTTGAAAAATAAATGCAATTCTAAATTCCGAAATTTAAATAGCTGAGCTGACCCTTCGCACCACGTGATTGTAATGTGTTTATGTCCAGTGTGTGAAAGAATGCGCGTGATTCACGTGAGCGTGCGTGTTGGGTTCAGTTCGCGGCGCTTTGAGCCGATTCATGAAATTGGGTAAAGCGCCTATACAATACTCGTTATTATTATTATTATTAAGGCGAGGAACCCGCTCGCTTACCAAATAGAGCATTATGACAGGACCAGAGATGTTTACGACAATAATATTTTGTCTGTTATGC
Source organism: Batillaria attramentaria (assembly GCA_018292915.2). Lineage (NCBI taxonomy): Eukaryota > Metazoa > Mollusca > Gastropoda > Batillariidae > Batillaria > Batillaria attramentaria. Next base: position 772,031 of record JACVVK020000165.1, read on the forward strand.
ACAACGGTTTAGGGGAAATGCTATATTGCAAGTGTCCGCTGCTAGTTCCAGATCACTTTTTGTTCATTAAATTTCCAACAGAGTGTTGGAAATATACTGTTTGTCATGGTGAGACAAAAAAACGTGCGTCCCCTGTGATGCACTGTTCTCAAACTTGTGCTTCAATTTAAGGGTTTTGCGCACACACCTGTGAGTAATGGGGAACACTGTGATAGGACACTGTCCGCCTTGGCAAGAAAGTAATTGGACATTACAAAAACGAATCGGTCTTTGACCGATGTCTGACATCGACACAGATATGAAGCCATGCTCTGAATACAAAAATATGTATCATCCGAAGGCAAGGCCAACTAGTGAGTGACTACACTCTCCAGTCTATGTGACCACTGGCTCGTCGCGGAATGGAGTGTAGGGTTGGGACCGGAATCGGCGGATGATGCGGGGAGCGAGGATGGTGAATGCGACTCCCAGCAGCAGACCAATCAGCAAGCAGATGGCAACCCAATATGATTTCACTGTAAACACAAAGCGCAAGTAGTAGTTTAGTTACCTCACGTCCAAAGACCAAGTTACAGAGGCCAGTCCTCAAATGATTCTGAGCTGTTTCAGAAGTGTCTACTCGGTCGTGTCAGTAAGTCTGTAAGACAAAATAGATGATCCCCCTCCCCCCCCCCAACCAACCAAAAAGGGAAAAAACTCTTCCATGTTTAGCCATGCCTCGTTTTGGACTCTACGAACAATAACTGCTCATACTCCTTACATCAGTGACCTCTCTCTCACAGGAGTGAAAGACACGTACCCCCCCCCCCCCAAAAAAAAACCAAAAAAAACCAAACAAACAAACAAAAAACAACAAAAAAAACAAAACAAAACAAAAAACACACACACAAAAAAAACAAACAAAAAAACAAACAAACAACAACAACAAAACCCCCAAGAAAACTTGAATTGCAGTCTCTATGACCGACACGTATGGCCGTTTGAATCAGAAGTATTGCTCATAGCAAAAGCTTCTAATATGCCCACTCAGGGGAAGTAATATCTGAACTTAAACATGTACCTGATTAAAAAAACAACAACTTGTCTTCTTTCATTCAATGTAGTGTTCAAAATGTACTCAGCTTGTAGTGTTTATCATCAAGCCAAATATGGTGCTTTTGGTGTTTGTTATAGTTCCTGAGAAAATGCCACTGTTGCTGCAAGATCATTACTAAAACTCACTACATACGTTAAAAAAAACCCAAAACACCACAAAAAAACAAACCAAAACAACCAACCAAGCAACCAAACAAAAAAAACTAACCACCGCCAGAGTCTTTGCTGGGAGCCGGAGTGATGCTGCAGTTCCTCTCGTCACTCCCATCACCACAGTCGTTGTGTCCGTTGCACTTCCAGTCGGGGTGCATGCAGACTCCGTTATCACACAGCTGGTCCTTCTTGCAGGCTGTGGACAGAGTTCACGTCTACTATGAAGGCATGCCCACACGTCACAATCATCATTTGAGATTGTGTAACGGTTGTGGCTCCTTCTCTATGAATAGAAACTGGTGGTTCCTACAAGCATTGAAACTGCAGCATCAGTGCCCAAATGACAATACAATCCCAGTTGTAATGAAAAGAAAATACCCCTTCAGTAAGAAAACAAAACAAGAAGAAGAACAAAAAAAACCCCAACAACAACAAAACCCCGAAACAAAACAATAAAAAACAAACAAAAACAAAACAAAAACAAAATACCCCCCGCCCCTAAAGAAACAACAACAAAAAACAAACAAACAAAACACAGAAACAAAAGAAAAAAAGAAAAACAACTCACAAACAAAATGACAAAAACAACAACAAAAAGCAGAAATTAAAAAAGAAGGAAAAAACCCCCGAACAAAATACACACACGAACAAACAGCCCCCCCCCCCCCCCCCCCCCTCAAAAAAAAAAACAAAAACAAAACAACAACAACAACAACAAAAACCAAAACAAACAAAACCCAAAACAAAAACACAACAACAACAAAACAAAAACAAAAAGAACATGAAAACAACACACCATTCTAGCATGTCAAAGGACATTTTAAACTCTGCAACCATTGTCCTACTCTTAGTCTGCATCCAATTATGTTACTGTTGCCAACAGTACCCTGCATGTGCGGCTACATGTACTCACAATATGTAGAATATGAGACGTTAAGAGCAACACCAGTGGAAGCGTCAGCGGCGGCAGCAGTGTTGTTGTAGATGATGATGACGGTGTTGTAGCGAGACAATGCCCTCACTGGCTTGTCGCCGGACCAGCTGACGTTCAGCTTGGGTGATCTCAGCGAGTTGCCGTCCACAACACTGATCACGTCTTCGCTGGGTAATAAAATTTCAAGACACACCTTGCAGGTCTTTTAAAGAAAGGTCATTTTGAAGAAAAAAGCTGCGGTTTACAGTACGTGAATTATGGCAAGCTGGAGGTGTCATTACGAAACAACAGTTACCCTGCAAACCAGTCCCTCAACCGATAGGCCTACCCACCAAGAACTTTATCTAGATAATTATACCAATTTCAACATCTTTTTATCAAGAAGAAGGCAAGTCTTTCTGAACTGGAGCCTCATTCAAGGAATAATTTTTTGTTTTTTTGCTTACGCCTTTGCTTTGCCAGTGATGGTGAGGGAGAAGGTGAGGTTCAGGATGTTGACTGGTGAGGCAGTGTCCGGTGCCAGCTGAACGATCCACACACACAGCTGCGTGTTGTTTGGAGGGGTGGGGAAGCCGGGCGTCACAAAGCTGGCAGTACTCTGTGACATGTTACCGCCACAGTCTGGAACAGGAGAACGCTAAGAGTGACATTTCTGCGACATTTTTTACAACTGGGTATTGTGTGGGCGCTTGAATTGACTCTAAGTGATGGGCGCTGAACCCAACGTGCACGCTCACAAGCATTCTCTCATGCACTGGACATAATCGCATTACAATCACAAACCCCCTCACTCACACACACACACACACACACACACACACACACACACACACACACACACACACACACACTGCTCCCCCTTCAGTAAAATCTCAATCACAAACCGCACTCACACAAACACACACACACACACACACACTAACACGCACATACACACAAATTGCTCCCTCTTTAGTGAAAATAAAAGCAACTACTGCAGATGTATGTAACAGAAACTAGAAGAGAACAAAAGTTAATTCTGACTGTGTTGTTTCATGTATTTTACTTCAATTTGTACTGTTTTAAGATTGTAAGGTGCGTAAATCTTGATCCCCAGGGATAGGCACCCTCTGTGTAATTATTATCATCATTACTTATGTCTGCCTTGGTAAGAAATCACTTTGGACATTTCAAAAATGAACTGGTCTATGGCTGATGTCCATCGCGGATACAAAGCCCGGCCACAACTGGTTGCTATAAAGTCTCCAGCACTCACCGAGCGCCCAGAAGTCCATGCTGAAGCCTTGGCCCACTGCCAACTGTGAGCTGCTGGAGTTCTGCGCCGAGAACGTCACGACCACAGAATCATCGCTGGCAAAAATGAGATCATCCGGCTGTTGTGAACCTGTGGAAAATCCATCATGGTACTCAATAATAAAGATAATAAAAGTATGGGCCCTTTACGAAGCTGCTTGGCTGAAAGCAGTAACATAAGTAAGAACATAACCCAACACGTACAATCACATGTACATCAAAGGTATTCTCCGACACACAGAACATCAACATGCTATTTAATCACATGGTGCACAATCAGCTCAGTTATTTCAATTTCAGAATTTGCATATTGTATTTAGGTTTGTTTTGTTGTTTTGTTTTTTTCCTGAAAATTTTGCCAGAATACTTGGAGAGAATCCCTAACAATTCGTCCGCATAAAGTGCGGCATACTTCTGCTAAAAAAATTGTCCTGGCCTCTCTCAGTGGTGGTCGAGTCTTTACCACAAGATCACAAACTGCCCCCCACATATATTGTACACATCTATTGTAACACTGGATGACACAGCCACAATCTTCTGCACACCTTCATACACTCCAACCACAGTCGTCTCATTTGCTTTTGACTCCTCGATCTTCAGCACGTGGCCGGGGGCCGTCTGAAAAGCCGGGAAGTCGAAGAAGAGCACACGGCCGGGCGCCGACTTGGGGATGGTCCACGGACAGAGGGAGTAGAGCGGGTACTGGTTGGGAAATCCGGGGCTGGTCACATGACCTTGCTTGGCGGTGAGCGATCCTCCACAGGCTGTTGAAAGATGGGAGTGTTCTTGCACATGTACACACAGTAATGTATTCAGCAGCATGACCCCATCGTTACAATATAGCCCAGTGCAGTTAACATGTGCTCAATATGAACTCTTTCTATTATCATCGTTATTACTGGTATCATTTTAGTGTAAAAACTAACTTGAAGATTATCCCAAACCTGTCATATTTCTAGTTTTAAACACCATAAAACTGCATGAACCAAACTTGCAACAGTACAACATTTCCCAGTGGAAAGAGCTTCAGTCTCAGCGCTTCTCAAGATTCCAGTCTAAGTCACTCACCTGCTTGCACCTGGTACAATGCTTTGATCAACGTCTGTGTCACATTGCTGTTGTTCTTCCCGTTCACCTTAAACACCAGTCTGTTTATACAAGGAAAAAAAAAAAACACTTACACAACACAAACGAGTATTTCAAGAGAACCATAAAAGAAGTTCAGTGTGACTGCATGCCAACCTCTTTTACCCCCCCCCCCCCCCCAAAAAAAACAACAAACAAAACAACAAAAACAAAAAACAAAAACAGAAAAGAAAACCCAACAAAAAAGCAAAACCAACAACCAAACCAAGAAACAAACAAACAACCAAAGAAATGAGAAACAACTAACAACAACATGAACAAAAAACCGCCAAAAAACATGTTGAAATCAAAATAAGATAAGAAAAGAACTTTATACATATACCAGTCACTCAAGTACATAATGAAATCCAACAAATTCACACTGTCTGAGAACCACAGTTTCAAAAGGCTCACTCACTGAGCCCAAGCGGATGCTGGGATGGCAAAGCGAGGCAGGGTGACACCCTGGCCCGAAGTGTTGGCTTGAAAGTGAGCCACCAGGGACCCGGCTGCCTGCACCCCGCTGTACACATCCAGCGTCTGGTTGGGTTGAAGTGCCAGCTGGGTAAACTCCAACCGTATCGTGGCGTTACCTGCAGCAGGAAACACAGACCACACAAGCATTAACTGGGATCTTCTGCGAATTCTATGCCTGCAAAATAATCATTTTAAGCTCTGCTGGTTGTGTGTAACGTATCATATCGCTTAGCCGCCATCATAGCGACGCTCAATTGGTATAGTTTGCCCGTTTATCAAGGGAGAGTACTCTGGGTCTCGAAACACACTATGCTTTATGGCGTTACAAGTACATGTACTCTCGGTGGTCACCTCGTGATCCAGAACTTCTTGCTTGCTGAGTTTGCCAATCCGGAAAATTACACTTTCCAAAATTCTCAATCTGGAAAATTAAATTTTCCAAAGCTCTCAACCCAGAAAATAAAAATTTTCGGAAGTTCTCATCACGAAAATCTGGAATGTTCCGGAAAATTGGTACCCTGAATTAATAATAATAATGAATATTGTATAGGCGCCTTACCCAATTTCTTGAATCGGCTCAATTCAAGAGTGAACTGAACCCGACACGCACGCTCACGTGAATCACACGCATTCTCTCACCCACTGGACATGAACACTTTACAATCACGTGGTGCGAAGGGTCAGCTCAGCTATTTAAATTTCAGAATTTAGAATTGCATTTATTTTTCAAATTTGGTGGGCTGAACATTTCCAAAGCAGAGGGGGAGGAAGCCGGACTACCCGGACAGAACCCCCGACGATCGGCCCGATTGAACAGCGCCACATACGAGAAGGAAAAATTCTTTGCCCCCGAGTGAGACTCGAACCCCTAACCTCTCGCACTGGTGACAAGTCTCTTAACCACTAAACCACCGACCGCCCCATTACTGACTAACTACCATGAAACTGACCAGCAAGAGGTGGTGGTGAGATGGTCCAGATACAAGGGCCGGTCAGATTGGGTGACGCCATCAACGTGTAACTGCCCTGATTGGCTGACGACACCTGGTCACAACCTGAAACACACACACGGAGGCTAGGTAACAGACCATGAATCCGCATGTTTTGCATCCCTCATACTCCGTGCACTGGTACAAGGGTTTGGACTGAATTTCCCACTTCATATTTAAAATCTCAGAGTGAATAAGAAATGTAGGCAGGAAAGCGTCCACATGCTTTTTTTTTTTTTCCCTTCTCCTGTCCCACCTCTTTGCCAGCTCCAGTGGTAATCCTCCCAGCTCATAGATGGAATTCGTGAAGCACAACCAAAATTAATGTGTATACATGGTTTTCAAACAGCCAGTAGTTGAACTATCACCTTCTTTTAACTAGGGCAGATCAGAATGTGTACTATATTCTATAAATACAGACATACGTATCATGACTGTACTTGCCACTATACCTGACACAAACAAGACCAATCCCAACATTATCTACCTACCTGGCTTGATGAAGGTCAAGGTCGCATTGAGATTCTGTGTGGAGTTCATCCACGTTGCCACTAGCAACATGCTGGCACCACTCGACACGACGGGAAAACGACGATGGCTTGAACTGCAAGACGGACGTACACTGCTGACTATCAAAAACACAACATTGAACGTACAACAGATTTGACAAAAGCAGCTGTGGGAATCCCGGAGATGTTAGTGGGGAAATGGGGTTTTGTAAGTTTAAAGGCACGATTTCTAAGATTACTAAGCTTTATGTGTGAATGAGACTGGTTGCTGTTTTACAGTGGTTGCTGTTTGTTTTTTTCCTTCACCCTTTCTCTCACTCTACTCTACACACCTGATAGTTGGTATGGTGTGACTGCAGTAGATAAATTGTAATCTAAGTATTCAATTCTGAATGTTAAATCACTTGTCCATCTGTTTTACTGAGCACGGTAAATGGTGGTGTGGTAAGCATCAGCTGACTAGAGAAAAACGTTACACTGTATTAAGACATGACAACAACTTAACAATCTGAGGAAATGTACATCAAAAACAGTCAATTCTCTCTCTCTTTCCCTCCCTCGCTCTGCTTCTCCCTCCCTCTCTCTCCCTCCTGAAAATATGTTTTGTTTGATTATTTTCTTTATGTCACTCGGCTTGGTGCCATTATTCGCAAGGCAAATAAAAACCTTAAAATTTTTTTTTAAAAAATGACAATCAAGGATGATGGCGCATCACCATTTCCAGTCTGTACCGATGAACATTCTCTTGTCCAACCTAGAAACCCATGAATAAAGTCCGCGTGTGAATGAGAAAAACTGCTCCCATCATTTTCCCTTATCGGCTGCACAAGCACAGTGGGCTACCAGTCTGAGTATGGGCGCGTAACTGTCAGCGGCTTCTGCGCTTTCGGCTTCAACCAGCTCCACACGAGCCTGTCTGTGGCGGCTTTTGTGCATGTGTCTACGTGGTGTGACGCTAGACCCAAACAAAACACTTACGAATGATCTGTGCATGGGCTACAAAATCTGATAACTGGGCCTTTAAAACATTCAGCAAACAGCGAACTTACAGACTGAACAAAGATTTGTGCATGAGATCTACAGAAAGCAAGCAAGACACCAACTTGAAAGACACAAGAGGATTTCCTGTAGGCTGAGTGCCATCGTAAGCGGTGATCACAACAGACTGGTTGGCCGTTCCGTTGCCGAGGTCACACTGAACCTGCAATGTGACAGATTACAATAAAGCCACAAATTAGTGCACATGAAGGCATGCATGTAATTATGTATATATGTATAGATCTGCAGGTCACACTGCCACACCGCTGGGCTGTTTGCATCCAAAGCCAGCATCATGTGTACAGAACAAACACATGCCGACAATAAATCATCTTGCACTAAGTTGGACTCCAACAACATCCAAAACATTTTCATTTTTGCTAATTTCTTTTTTTCTTTTTTTTTTCTTTCTTTTTCTTTATTTCTTTACTTTTTTTTTTCTTGATTTCTTTTTAGTTTCTTGAAAATATGGATTTCCTTAGTTTGGGATTGTACAAGTGTGGCATTCCACTGCAATGGCAAAAACTGTCGCTGGTGAGAATGTGCATACCTGTTGGCCTGTTTCTGCTTCCAGCACGTAATATTCAGTGGCACTTCCATTGGCGACTCCAGGCGACTTCATCTCAAAGTTTCCCGCTGTGAACAGGTGTGTGCCACCAGCTACACACACACACACACATGCACACACACACACACACATGCACATACACACGCACGCACGCACACACACACACACGCACGCACATACACACGCACGCATACAAAACCAAGTGTTAACACAATTTGTGCCATGTGAGTTACGGAAAACCCTCTTCCTCTACCCAGTTAACATCAACATTTATCTTCTCTCCAACACAAAACTGGGAAAACTTCCACATGTATCCAATGGAGCATGCGGGCACAATGTCCTCTCTTGCAACACAGCCAATAAAGAACAGTAAATCTTGTCTGACTCCCGCATAAAGTGGGCAAAACTGAAACTGCATGGGCAGTGTGTGGAGAACCAGAGGTATGGAGAATTCCAGTGAGTACGTGGTACAGGATGTGTTAACTCTTTGACGACGAAGCACAATTTTCTAACACGCGATTTCCTATAGGAAATCGCGTGTTAGAAATTGTGCTTCGTCGTCAAAGAGTTAATATGACGCCTGGCTCCATGGTTCTACTGGGGTAGGGGCATGGTTAACACACAGGATCTCAGCTGTCATCTTACTCTGCTCCATGATGGTGATGTTCAAAGTGCGAGGACCGGGCACTGGCAGATCGTCCACCACCAGCCGCAACGACACATACTGACCACTGCTGACAACCATGTAACCTGCACACACACACACACACACACACACACACACACACACACACACATGCACGAGCACACACACGGATGAATGCACGCAAGTACAGACACACACACACACACACACACACACACGCACATATGAACGCACATGCACACACACACACACACATGAACGCACATGCACAGACACACACACACACAGAGTTAGGATAAGATGCTAAAATGACTGTGGCTCAGGTTATGGAGTGGATAACAGTTGGTCATCCCTCCTAAAAGTTTTGGTTATACCAGAAACGTTCAGACGTCAGACACATTTCGTTGTAGCTCAAATGTGACTGAAATTTGGCGCAGGCCCTAAACGGCCCGAACCATTCATTATCCATGACCTTCATGACCCATAACCCTGAAACCTGGAAAATGTATGTGGGACATTGTGCAGGTCAGTGCTCGTGACGTACATACCGCCTGGTGGAAGATTAACCAGTGTTGCCAAAACACGGCCGCCTTGTGATGCTCCGTCCACAATAGTCAGACGATCACCGCTGCCAATCAGCTGCAGGGTCGTGATTTTCAGCAAGAGTGACTTCCCATTGGCAGACTTTACGAGGATGCGACAGTCGCCTCCAAGGGTGTGGATCTCCGGCACGTTGAGCGTGAAGACGTTTGTCCCACTGACTGTCAGGTTGTTCTGGAAGCAGTCTGCAGAAAAATCTGCCATAAGTCTCTTGCAGCCAAATAGTTGTTTTTTCTTTCTTTTTTCTTCTGTCTATATTTTGGTGTGATGGTGGTGATTAGGGTGACGTTTTATTCTAACTTTGTTGTTGTGGGTTTGAGTCAAGGTCGAGCTTGTAGTATGCGATACTCGTTTTTCTTGGCAACCAGGCTGCTCATCTGGGATTTTTCTCCGGGTTATCCGGCTTTCCTCCCCCAGCAAAATTGAAAAAATAGGACAGGCATTGGGCGGCGCTGCACCACAGCGACACACTTTCCCAAGCAGAAGCAACCCAAATTTTCCAAAAAAAGACAATTAAGTAGTTAAAAAAAAAAAAAAAAAAAAAAATCTTGTGTGGAACGGACAGGGAAAATAGCTTACACAACCAAATTGATTTCACGTGAACGTATGAAGCTTGAATATAGAATTGCAGAGTATTAGATCTGCACCAGAACATTAGCAATGATCGACTGATTCATTTTCAAAATGTCCTATCACTTTCTTACCAAGGCGGACAAGATTATTAAAAATAAAGTGGACAACATTCCATAGGACTATGTCCTATACTGATATCGTTATTCATGAATTTGTCCTCCTAAAAGTTCCCTGGAATGGCTGTGTTCAGCGTGGCAGGTTTTCAACTATTACTGATTGAGACGCAGAACACTCACATGTGGAGATCGGTGCAAGAGATGCGGTGAAGTCTGCCTTTGACGTGTTGACTTTGTCGACAGACAGTGTCACGTCCAGCGTCTTACTGATGAACACGTCGTTTGGCAGGTCATTACCAGTGGCTGCACACACACAAAGCAGTCAAGCATTTAGAGGAAAAGCAGTTCAAGATAGAAGTTCAGAAAATACCCAGCTCACAAAAATAAAATCGTAATTCTAAATTCTGAAACTTAAAGTCTCTATGTCTGTAACGCCGCTGCGATGGGAAGACTGTCGCTTTTGAACCTCTACAGCTGTTTGCCAGAGAGATGTTTCACTTGGCCATCAGGACCATTTTCGTGACTTTGTGGCTTCTAATTTTTTTTTTTTTTTTTTTTTTGCTGCCCCAACTCTTTGCCAGCTCCAGTGGTGTTCCTCCCAGGTTATGGGTAGATTCCACGGAGGGCTCGGAAGCTGGGACAATTTTTATTATGCATGATGATGGAGATGAGGATGATGGTAAGATGATGCTATGGAAGTCCGTGTGGTTTGGGACTGCGGGACAGGGCCGCATTCCACGCTTCCTGTCATAAATATCCCGGCATTAACCAGGCCCGGGAACTACGGCACCTGTGGTGCCGGCCGTGTAATCATCCACATCATAAGATGTGTCATACCCAGGGAAGCACCCCCAAAGTCGCACCCGTGAAGTGGGTGAAGCTCGGCCGTGTGGCAACAGCCTCCCCATTGGGTCCATAGCACACCCGCTCTGGGTAGGAGCCGACCTAGGTAGGAAAAATCCCGCTTGCCTCGGCTGGGACTCGAACCCGTGTCTCCCGGTCCATGGTCCAAAGTGCTAACCACTACACTACGGGGGCCGGTGTGGCTTCTAATATTAGAGAAAACCGACTTTCTTTTGAGTCTATGGTCCATTCCCAAACAGACAGGGACTCGACAAACCATCTAAAAATAGCCACGAATCTGTGTTGTCTGGCTAGTCCTCAGTCCACAACCAAATAACATTGTCTGCTCAGTACACGTGTGATGTATGTGGGGGCGGTCGGTGGTCTTGTGGTTAAGAGACGTGTCACCAATGGGAGAGGCCAAGGGTTCGAGTACCACTCGGGGCAACAAATTTTTCCTTCTCGTATGTGGCACCGATCATTCAGGCCGATCGTCGGGGGGTTCTCTCCAGGTACTCCGGCTTCCTCCACATCTGCTTTGTATTTTATGTTCAGTACACAAAATTTGAAAAATAAATGCAATTCTAAATTCCGAAACTTAAATAGCTGAGCTGACCCCTCGCACCACGTGATTGTAACGTGTTTATGTCCAGTGTGTTAGAGAATGCGTGTGATTCACGCGAGCGTGAGTGTTGGGTTCAATTTGCGGTGCTTTGAGCCGATTCATGAAATTGGGTAAAGCGCCTATACAATACTCATTATTATTATTATTATATGGACTGGCCAGTCAGCACAATGGTTTCACGCGCTACACTGTGACTACTGTACTGTACAGTGACTGATCCTGATGCACAGTGTAAGCACATGAAATGAACAGTTTTCCACATGCTGCTGTATGCCTGTCTCACATGTTGAGACTTTAATGGCTGAGCCGACCCTTACCACCACACGACATTCATGTATCTGCTATGCGAGGGAATGTGTGTTATTCACGTGAGCGTGTGTGCTGGGTTCAGTTTGTGCTTTAAGCACAGCAACTGGGTGAAGTGCCTCATCTTATAATTCAAATGATAATAATTATTAGTAACGTGAAAATTAATTCAACGCTCTTGGTGATGTAACTGTTGACATTTGCTTTTTCCTTTCAAACAACACATTTTTTAATTAGGGTCAAAGAATGTCTTGAACTGAAAGAATTAGTTTCACAAATCAATTGGAAAATGGATAAAACACACCAAACAGGTGGGTATTTTTCCACATGCAATGGGGGATTTTTCTCCCAGGTTTTGCTGTTACTGACATTTTGTCATAACTGACAAAGTATGGAGGTGAATCAAACAAAAACTTGAGCAGAAAAATCAGCTAGAATTCACAGCCAAGTTCATAACTACATGTACCACCTCAAGTTTATTTTTTAGAAGACATGCCTCCCAGTTCCAACAGTTCAGTGCCAATGTTATGACCCTAGCCGGCATGAGATCAATAATTACAGACTGATAAATGGCATGCATTGATCTCTGGGCAAGGTGACCTGACCAAGTATGCTACCGCCCCCCCCCCCCCCCCCCCCACACATATTGATTTTCTAGAGGGGTGACCTGACCAGGCAGGTTACCCAATCACATCTACCCCCCCCCCCCATCCCCCACCATCCATATTGATTTTTGGCCAGGTGATCTGAGCAGGTAAACCCTCCCTCCCTACCACCACCCACAAATGCCACATATTGATTCTTGCGCAGGTGACTGACCACATAAGCCCCCCCCCCCCCCCCCCACACACACACACACGCACATTGAATACTGACTTGCTCGCTTGACCAGGTAAGCTCCTCCCCAAAAGCCACATATTGATTTTTGGCTAAACAACCTGAGCAGAAAAGACCCCCCCCCCCTCTCTCCCCCGCCCACATGCAGTGATCAAGGGTGAGACAGGGTTGCAGGTAACCAAGACTCAGGACTCTGTGATGGAAGCCAGAAGCAGCTGCAGCATGAATAATGGAATCAATCAATGTGCTTGTTGTGGTGCTGCCCACAACTGCAGTCAGGAATGTACCTCTTCTATTTGATGTTTGCACTCCAAGATCCTGGTTTCGGTTTTCTGACTAGTTTACACTGAACTTCTCGAGGCATCGGATTGATTTTAACCCGGCCACTACACAGGGAGGAAGCATCGTAAGTATCATTTTTAAAAGTGTCTTTTCTACGATCACAAATGACAGCCAGATGGTAGAGCATTGGACTTTCAATACTTGGGTCGTGAGTTCGAATCCTGGCTGGGGCCAAATATTTGTGCTGGCCATTTTCTCATTGCCCAGTCTTTGATATCACACATGTATACGTGGTGAAATGGAAGATTTTAAGTCCTGCCCATTGTAAAGCTGGCCCTGTCCGTTGCAGACCTCACAGTTTTGATGGCAACATCAAGGACTAGAAAATCTCTGGACGAATGTGGACTTCATCCTCACTGATGACCAAGAACTGATCCAGTGTAAGGTAAGTGTAACCAGTTATGCTTGTAGACACCTTAAACAGACCATGAGGTTGTGTGTGTGTGTGTGTGTGTGTGTGTGTGTGTGTGTGTGTGTGTGTGTGTGTGTGTGTGTGTGTGTGTGTGTGTGTGTGTTGCCTACTATTGCAGCATAATCATAATTCTATTCAATCCATATACTCATTTTTTTCATTCACTTTTGTATTTATTTAAATCTCTCTGCTAACCACAAAGCTATGGTAATGTAATGTTTACATTTGAACCCTTAACATCTGGCTTGAGCATGGTGCACGGCTTGTTTGGAAATGATCCAAGGCGTCTGGCAGAACTCTGATAAATATGGTTACACTTTCTGTGTCTGCTTGTCCTACTACATGTAATAAACCTTGGGCCTCCTGTCTGACATCCACAGGTATGTACAGATCCCCCCCGCAACACCCCCCCCCCCCCCTTTTTTTTTTCTTTTCTATTGTAAACGTCTTGAAGAAATGCCCCATACACGGACAAGTTTTCCTGTCAATATTATACTGTAACCCCAAACCACTTCAACATGCCTACGAAGCACAATTTTCAAAACTGATAACACCTTTCTGAGAAAACGCAAAAACCACCACCACCACCACGAAAAAAAAAACAACAAAAAACAAAAACAAAAAAAACACTTTCAACAAATGTACACACACAAGTATCAAGCGAAAACCCTGGAGTGAGCGACTCGGGTCTGGCTGAAGCTTATCACCGATTCAACTGGGTCACTCTGGCAAACCGCCAATTGCACCCCCCCCCCCCAACCCCAAACCCTATACTTTGTTGATCCCAAAATCAAACATCAGCACTCAAGAAATGCGCAGTTCCAGTCATAACCTTGATTTGCTTTGAAGGGTTAGTTGGGCTGATGTGCTGAATATCTCACACCTCACACTTCGCCAAATTCTAAGACTTGCCTGTAGTACGTTGGTGTGCATGTAGGGCGACTTACCGTAGTCTCCGTTTTTGCATCTTTCGGTCTCTTTTACACCACTCTACCACTATTAGTATTACAGGTCGAGGTTTAATAAATCTGTAATTCACCATGCGCGGTTTGATACTGTACCTGTAAAAATCACACATGAATTACGGATGTACGTAAAAAGTGCATATTATGTACACTACCCCCTTGCAGTGTTCCAGCTGCCTGTTCTGGCTGAAGGATTTACGTCACGACATGACGCAAAAAGCTGGCTTGTTGATTTCCACTGAAAAACTGCTCATTAAAGCTCACAGTTTTGGGGTCGAAATCAATAAACTCGTGTGGTGTATTTTCCGTAATCGGTGGGGGGGGGGGGGGGACGACCTAATTATGAAAACATTTTTTTTATCTTTTGTCCTACAGTCTCTCTCCATACATGAGGCCCTTCTTTCTGACCCCCTCTGGTGCTTGCTGACCATCATCGATCCACGACTTTAAACCACCCACTGAAGTCATAGCACAGCCATACTCATGTTTTGAATGTAGTTTTGGTTTGAGGTTTGTTTTCATGTTACTTTATAGAAAGTGTGCTTGTAGTTTTAAAAAAAAATCATTCATTCCATCGTCCATCCATCCATTTCCCCGTTCTGGTGCCAACAGCTCTACCATCATAGAGAAGGACCTAAGCATCACAGATTTAAAAGGAGCTTAGTCCCTGTTTTCGATGATGCCAGAGATCATCGACTAGCATGGCCTGAGGTCACTGCCCATTTGAGTTTAATGACTATAATTTCCTCGTTAGTCTGATGGCCCCAGGGTGGCACATTAAATAATCACTCATCCGTGACATACCAGGCAGACTATAAGAATAAACTGACGTCATGCATATGGTACTGATTTATGTGTACGTTTTTTTTTTTTTTTTTTTTTTTTTGGGGGGGGGGGGGGGTCAAGCCGTGGGCCGGGAACCAGGTTAAGCACGCTGTTCAAACGCTGCACTTCCACTGCCCAAGTTGAGCTCCATTCTTCTCTGAGTGTGGGACGGAGGAAAAACCAACCACCGAAATGCCCG
>JACVVK020000165.1:790000-902500 GCA_018292915.2 Batillaria attramentaria
GGCTGCCCCACCTATGTAAGCAGTCACAACACTGAACTCCTGCCGTCCGACTCGTGTGTGTTTCTGGGAAGTTGACCCAGCCGGACAAAGGGGTAGCGCGTTCACTGTGGAATAGGGACTTCATTATGCGTCATTTACTTCAGCCATGTAAGGATATGTCATTTGTGTGTGTGTGTGTGTGTGTGTGTGTTATGTATGTTCATTCTGTGTTTATGATATATAATGTGTACCTGTGTGTGTGTGTGTACCTGTGTGTGTATGTGCAATATTTATTGTATTAATCTTTTCTGGTATCATTATGAGTTAAAATTTGTGTGCATGTGCTATTGTACTATTCAATTCTGGGTTTATATGTGTACCTGTGTGTGTGTGTGTGTGTGTGTGTGTGTGTGTGTGTGTGTGTGTGTGTGTGTGTGTGTGTGTGTGTGTGTGTGTGTATATAGATTTGTGTGGGTGTATAAATTTTTCATATTATTTCATACTGGTTTATCATAATGCAATGGCTTGTGTGTGTGTGTGTGTGTGTGTGTGTGTGTGTGTGTGTGTGTGTGTGTGTGTGTGTGTGTGTGTGTGTGTATAGATTTGTGTGGGTGTATAAATTTTTCATATTATTTCATACTGGTTTATCATAATGCAATGGCTTGTGTGTGTGTGTGTGTGTGTGTGTGTGTGTGTGTGTGTGTGTGTGTGTGTGTGTGTGTGTGTGCATGCGTGCGTGTGTGTGTAGAATAAAAGGGTAAAAGCTGACAGTGTAATACAGCAGAAAATGCAACCATTCAATTGGCAGATCACACTTCTGGACGGGTGCCTGTAACTGCATGGATTAGCTGGCCCCAGAGCCAATATAAGGATTATTCTCGGGCTGCCGCTAAAGGTGAGAGTGACTTACCTCAGGGGATTATCCCAAGGTCACTCTATCAGCAGTGCATGGGAAAAGTTTTGCAGTGTGCTAGAAATATTACAGCTGTCAGGTTGGTGCTATGCTGACTTCACTGTGATCTACACTTCTGTCTTTGTTTCAGTATGTGTTCAGGTTTTGTTACCAGTCCGAGAGGAAAATGCTGTAATGTACATTTCTGTTTGTTCCAGCAGGGTTGAAGTTTCTGTGGAAGGCCTGAAGGGAAAAACTGCATAGTCATTCTGAGAGAACTTGCAAATACAATCATGTAGGTAAGTTGAATATGAGCTAAAAGTGGTTAACAGATTACATGTCAAACTGACCTCTTCCATGAGTTTGCTGTTTTACCTGGGGAGCTGAGATGGTCAAATTGGACTTTCAATGGTCGGGTTGTGAGTTTGAATCCTTGCTAGGGCCAAATATTTGTGCTGGCCTTTGTCTCAGTGCCCCGTCTTTGATATCACCGATATGTGGTGAAAAAAAGGATGTTAAACCATCAAACACCCACCCAACCAACCACCCTTGCTGTTTTGCCCATTCCAAGACTGGGTGCTGTCTTGTTTAGAAATCATGCTCAGTGTAAGAGTTAAGCTCTACTTAGTTCTGCTGTCACTCAGCCTCAGAAATATTGAAGCACATGTAGAGTACTGCAGAAATTGTGATCACAACATATTACAGCAAGCCTGCACAAGGTGAAGAACATTTAACACATGATTATTTGTCATTACACGTGTGGAAATTGGCAGATACTGGCCTCTTTATAAATTTAGCAGTGCATACTGTGGACTTGTACTCCGAGCACTGCTCATGAACAACGCTAATGTTTCGAATCGACTGTCTGCATGGCTTGCAGTAATACAAACTGACATACGCAAGGCCATAATTACATGTGATTATAGCTGCACGTTGAACAGTCTCAATTGTTAACCCTAAAGGAATTTGGAATTATTTATAAGCTGAATAGAGCATGGGTTATTTTTGCTCATCCAAGAAATTCACTGCACATATTTAATCCAGTAAAACCATAAGTTCCTGAATTATCAATGCTGCCAACTGTAGACTGTTTCTGATGTAATGCTTTGTGCAGACGTCCACTTACTTAAAAAAACCCAACTGATATGCTGCGTATTCTGACAACGCAAACTAGACACTTCAAATTTCTTATCTTGCAGTGGACTGTGGAACCCCCCTACGTGGGCGACAGAAAGCAAGACGACAACTGGCAACAGACAATGCATGTGTTATGTTATATGCAATTGAAATAGTAAGACAGGTGCGCAACGCTGCGATATTCACCTTTTCACAATCACATCAGGTGTAAGTAGCTAGCTAGGATCTGAATATTACCTGTATGTACCTGCACGTAGCTTGCCTTTTGAATACCGTGCCTGCATGTGTGAAGGGATCGACACAAGAAATCTTCAACACAAAGCGCCTCATTTGAAAAAGCTGTGTGAACAGTCCATTCTTACATGCAATGAAGAATGCAGAAACCAGCTCACAGATCGTTCTGAGCTGTTTCACACGACTGAGATACCTGGACAGTGACAGCATCTGTAATGCTGGCACTGAGCCAACAGAAGAGCAATCGACGAGCGAGTGAGTGAGTGAGTTTTTAGGGCTTAAAGCCGCGCAAGCCATAAAGACTAATTCGCGGCTAAGCAATCGATGAAGCGGCGACCACACTGACCACTCCAGTAGTGTAAGAACAGTAGTAAAATTTGAATGTTCAACCCCTCGTGCAAAGTGTAAACAACAGTGTATAGCATTAAGAGCTGTACTAATCATCAAGACAGAGTATTTCGAGCGTACAGGCACACTCACTAGTGAAACTGTTCCAAAACATAAGTTGACTTAGCAAAGATGGCGTTAGCCCGTTAAATGCCTTAATTGTTCCTGTCATACTGAAGGCTGCATTTTCTTTCTTTGTTTTTCAGACCGGAACATGCCTAGTCAGTGACATCTACCTGGCTTACACCCACAAACCACTCCGCACACCACGCAGCTCAGGATGGTAACCAAATCAACGAAGAACAGCTATCCAAATGAGAACAGCGAGGATACAATTGACTGAGTGAAGCCAAGTGACAACAACAAGACCTTCACCACCATGTCTGGGAGGAAGCCTGAGAACCCGCGGCGGTATTTCCGGAGTCTTCTCCAGCGCTCCGTGCCGCAGTTCATGGAGACGCTGAGCAGCAACATCATGCAGGGCCCGCATCGCCGTGACCACGCCTTGCTGCAGATCGAGCTGCTCGTCGCCAACGACATGACCGACATCCTGGAGAAGTTCCGCGTGAACGAGGACGAGAGTCTCCTGCAACTGGCAGCCATATTTCATGGTGACGTGGAGGTGATGGAGCGACTCGGGGCGGCATGCCCACGTCTCCTGCTCCACCAGCGGCAAGGCGACTATGAGGGTCAGACCGTGCTGCACACCGTCGTCAGCAAACAGAACATCGCGGCCGCTGATGCCATTCTCCGACACCCTAACCTTCGGGAGGCCTGGATTCTTCTCAATGGCAAGGTATGAGGTTTTCTACGTAACCTGCATGGCAGACTTCCTTAATCTGCTCTTACATGACTGTTACATGATGCATGAAACGAAGTAGTTCATCAGGCAAGCCATCCTCTCTGAATCATTTTTCTCGTGCGCTGGCTGAATGCCCTCAGGTAAAAAATGAGTGCCTTTTCATGCTGCCAGAGCCAACAGCATGCTATATAACATTTCCCGATACTGAACAACAAGCATGGTTAAAAAAACAAACCACCACCACTGCAGCATCAAGTTCCAATAACAATTTCTTTTCCCCCTGAAATCCAGGCTGTGGGGCCGCGGTTTGCAGCGACTGTCATGATGGGTGAGCTGCCACTGACTGTGGCGGCCTTGACCTTCAACGTACCCATGGTGGATCTCCTGCTCAGTCACGGCGCACGGATCCACGCGACAAACTCTCTTGGCGACACAGTGTTCCATTCTCTGGTGCGCTTTGCGGCCCTGTATCCGGAGAAGACTGAGGACGTGGAACACATGATGCGTGAGATACACAAACGGCTTCAAACACCACGGGAAACTAACCCAGCGTCTCAGCCGGCACCACAGGTATTTCAGTAGCTGCACTGAAAAGACTTAGTGTTGATGTCCGGTGTGTGAGTAAATGTACGTGATCAACTCGGATTCAGCTAATGCTCCACAATGCTTTCAGCTAAGCAACTGGACACAGGGTGTACACAGTTATCAATATCATTATTATCATTACTACAGGCAACACACACCGTCTGCAGTCATATAGAAGTGCATGATCCTGACTAGAAGTGCACGATTTTATCGATACATAGCGGTATCGCGATTCAAACGGATACTGATACGATATATATCGATACGGTTTCCACATATCAATATATCGAGTACCCAAAAGTAACACTAGCAGACGCGAAACAAAAAGTGGATGCGAAACTGAAAGTAGAACCATGCTTTCTAAGAACTCATATGTACACTTCTGTGAACCGCATGCGCACTGTTCTCTCTCTCTCTCTCTCTGCATGGTGTGACTGTGTAGGCATTCACATTTTTGTGACTGTGCACTAAAATTGATCACTGACACCGGCCCCCGTTCGAATCGGGTTCGAATCCAAGCCGAGGCAAGCGGGATTTTTCCTACCTAGGTCGGCTCCTACCCAGAGCGGGTGTGCTATGGGCCCAATGGGGAGGCTGTTGCCACACAGCCGAGATTCACCCACTTCACGGGTGCGACTTTGGGGGTGCTTCCCTTGGTATGACACGTCTTATGATGTGGATGATTACATGGCCGGCACTGCAGGTGCCGTAGTTCCCGGGCCTGGTTAATGCCGGGATATTTATGACAGGAAGCGTGGAATGCGGCCCTGTCCCGCAGTCCCAAACCACACGGACCTCCATAGCATCATCTTACCATCATCCTCATCTCCATCATCATGCATAATAATAAAAAAAAAATGCCCCAGCTTCCGAGCCCTCCGTGGATTCCACCCATGACCTGGGAGGAACACCATGGGAACTGGCAAAGAGTTGGGGCAAAAAAAATTGATCACTGACTTGGTGGAAGCTTTTGCAGATGCCGATATTTCGATTAAAAATATCGATACAAAACAAAAATATCGCGATAATATCGATACGACTTTTCGTATCGATATGCATCTCTAATCCTGACACCCTGATGATGTGAGAGGTTGGGGGGTTTGGTCTCACTTCAAGCATCAGAATTGTTCACATCTAGTATTGTAGTACAGTTCATTTGGGCAGCTGTTACAGTAATCTCAGTGGATACTCCCCTTCCTCCGACACCCCCTGCTTAACAACTAACGCAGAACGCATTGTGTGAAACTGGAAGTTCATTAAGTTGTTGTTTTCACCGGCCCCTGTAGTGTAGTGGTTAGCACTTTGGATCATGGACAGGGAAACCTGGGTTTAAGTGCCAGCCAAGGCAAGCCGGATTTTTCCTACCTAGGTCGGCTAGTACCCAGAGCAGGCGTGCTATGGGCCCAACGAGGAGGCTGTTGCCTCACAGCCGAGACTCACCCACTTCACGGGTGCGCCTTTAAGGTTGCTTCCCTTGGTGTGACACATCTCATGATGTGGATGATTACACGGCCTGGTTAACGCCAGGATATTATGAAAGAAAGCTTGGAATGTGGCCTTTATACCACAGTCCCAAACCACACGGACCTCCATTATACCATCATCCTCATCTCCATCGTCATACATAATAAAACTTGCCCCAGCTTCAGAGTCCTCCGTGGATTCAACACATGACCTGGGAGGAACACCACTGGAGCTGGCAAAGAGTTGGGGCACCAAAAAAAAAAAAAAAAAAGAGAAAAAAAGTTGTTGTTTTGTGATTGTTGACAGGCCGAACCAAAAGCTGTGTGGCTGATGGAGAACAAAGAAGGGCTGACTGTTCTGCGACTGGCCGCTGCTCTCGCCCAACCCTCCCTCTTTAAACTGGTCCTGGGGCTGGAGGGTGTCTACTGTCAACTTGACCAGCACGACGGACTCTTCGACTCCCTGCTCTATGACGTCACTGAGATCGACCCTGTGGCGAACCGACGCTGGCACATCCTCAACTCCGGAGGGCACCGTCGGAATGAGATCGCACCCGTCAGGGCCGACGGGATCCCGTCCCCGACCCATCGGAAACTCATGGAGGTCGGGTGTTGTCCGACTATCGACACACCAGCCCCCTCCGCCACTAAGGGGAACGTGTGGAAGAGACCGTGGGGGGAGGGTGGGGGAAGAAGCGCGTCTGTTCTGGAGATCATCTGCGAGACGGGGAGAGTGGAGAAGGCGTTTGAGATCCTCAACACCTACGTGGTGCGCAGCATTGTGAAGAGCAAGTGGAGTCACTACCGATGGTGGTTTGTCGGCTGGGCCCTCGTCCACATTCTCCTCATGACTCTCCTCACCGTCTACGCTGTCTACAAGGCCAGAGTCATCAGCCACAACCGTAACCCCCCACCCACACCCAACAACACCATCAGCGTTCCGGAGCCGCAAGCCAAGGACTCTGAGGAGACGTTTGTGGCGGTTGTCGCATGGCTGACGCTGCCGCTGGCGGTGGTTGTGGTGGTATGGGAGGTGATGCGCGTCGTCAGAGGCCAGCCGTTCAACCTCTGGCTCATTCATCACAACGGGCTCTACCGTGTGGAACTTGTCGTCTTTGCCCTCAGCCTTCTGCTGGACACCATCTGGTAAGACTGGCCCCTTACAGTCTCATGGTGCATAGCAGTCCCAAATGATTTTCAGCGATAACTTTTTCTACCTACGATATTGAATATCTACCTTTTTTTTTCAGGACTACTATTTTATGACAGTCAGTGCTTTATTCTTTAGTAATTGTGTATTACCATTAATTTTCCTCTTAAGGTAAGTGAAACTGGTCAAACTTTTACTGCTCCTTAGTATACCTGACACCACATACCTTTTCAAGGAATAACTTCCAAAAATGGTGGTGGTGGTGGGGGTTAGTGGTGAAGTGTCAGCATATAGTACAACTTGCTAAGCTAGCTTTTCGTCTTTTTGACGGCACACTGCCTGCCTGCTTGTCCTCATTACTAACTGTCTATCAACCATCCACGTCTCTTCGCTCTAGCTCCGGATGCCTTCTTGTCGTACCTAGGACCTACACTAAGTCCTTTGGACAAAGCTCATTTCAGTACCAAGCCCCTGTAATTTGGAATTCTCTTCCCCAGTGCATTGGTAATGCATCTGATTTGCTTGATTTCAAAGCCAAACTGAAAACCTTCCTGTTCAGACTGTCCTACAACTAGATTCGCCACAGATTTTGACCCATCCTGAGCCCTGTTGTTGGTGGAATGGCAGGTGTGTGTGTGTGTGTGTGTGTGTGTGTGTGTGTGACTACGTGTTGCATACTTTTGTCTTATTAGTTTAGACGGTAATTGTGAAGCGCCTTGAGCTCACCTTGTGGGGATACTGCGCTATGTAAGAATGTTATATTTTTATTATTATTATTATTGCTCATTTCACATGTTTCAAAAAAAAAAAAAAAAAAAAATCTGCATCAGGCAGAAAGCACTTCAGCTGTGCACGTGAACTGTTGTGTAATTCTTTTGTGCAGGTACCTGATCGAAGGTCCTGTCAACAACCATTTCCTAGTGCTGGCCCTACTGGTTGGTTGGTGGTTCACCACTTTCTTCCTGCGACCTCTCAAAAAGTTCAGCTTCTTTACTGTGATGCTGCAGAAAGTTCTGCTTGGGGATATGCTGAGGTAATAGATGACTTCACTCGACAAGCCCCCAGGCCAAAGCCCCACCCCTTTACTATTGGCAAAACTAAGTACATCCATGATGTCATTGAACGGGAAAAGGGGTGATTTCAAGATGAAAGAGATTGACATAATGATCAAGCAAATAAAAGCGACATAAAAGGGACAGAAACCACTTAACTTTCACAAAGGACGGCACGGGTCAACGTTTCGGCTTTCGTCTTCCTCAGGACACAAACAAATGGGACATAACTTCAACAAACAAACAAAAGGTAACTCTGCGAACGTACGGACATACACGGCGCGGAAAAAAAAAAGAAAAAAAAACACGGTGGGCAAGAAAAGGACCAGAAAACAATAGTAAAAATATCACAACACCCATCCTTTGGTGACAGAAGACATATCTTTACTATTGTTTTCTGGTCCTTTTCTCGCCCACCGTGGGTTTTTTTTTCCGCACCGTATATGTCAGTACGTCCGCAGAGTTACCTTTTGTTTGTTTGTTGAAGTTATCTCCCATTTGTTTGTGTCCTGAGGAAGGCGAAAGCCAAAACGTTAACCCGTGGCATCCTTTGTGAAAGTTAAGTGGTTTCTGTCCCTTTTATTTGCTTAACTTGTAACCACTTCGCAGTCATTACCGTTTCCTTGACATAATGGTCGTTTTCCTCAAATGACGTCCATGGACTTACGGCTTTCTTGCCATGTTTCACTCACAGCAAACTACATGTACATAAGCTTCTCTTGTTGTAGTGTCTGGCAAGACAGTTTGCAGTTGTGCCACGGGTGCTCATTATGCCACACGTGCACACGTGTTGCAGGTTTTCCACCATAATTGTGTTGGTGTTGCTGGCCTTTTCCGTCGCCATGTACATCACCTATCTACCGATGGCTGGCCCTCTCCCAGATGAATTTGAGCACCTGGGCGCAACGTTCCTTACGATGTTTAACCTGATGCTGGGCCTGACGGAGATCACAGTTCTCTACTCGGCTCCGTATCCATGGCTGGCAATTTCTCTCTTCGTCCTCTTTATCCTACTCACGTATCTTCTCATGCTGAACGCGCTGATCGCCATGATGTCCAACACTTGTTCGCTCGTCTCCGAGAACAAGGTATTGGGTTTTTGTTCTTGTATTTTAAAATCCCATTTCTGTAGTAAGGCGAACATTGCAATCACACAACCTCAGCCTGTCTCGCACTAAGCCTCTTGTCACTGCTGACCCTGGGCAGAACAGATGACCCCATTCAACAAGCCCCCAGGCCAAAACCTCACGCCTTTCCTCTGTTGTGTACTGGCAGAACAAAGCATGACACCATTTTTTTTTTTTTTACAAGAAAAGATTTCAAGGTGGAAGACACTGACATAATGGTCGTTTTTCTCAAATGACATCAATGGACTTACGGTTTTCTTTCCACTTTTTTTTTTTTTTTTTTTTTTGCTGCCCCAACTCTTTGCCAGCTTCAGTGGTGTTCCTCCAAGGTCATGAAAGGAATCCACAGAGGGCTCGGAAGCTGAAGCAATTTTTATTATGCATGATGATGAAGATGAGGATGATGGTAAGATGATGCTATGGAGGTCCGTGTGGTTTGGAACTGCAGGACAGGGCCGCATTTCATGCTTCCTGTCATAAATATCCCAGCATTAACCAGACCTGGGAACTGCGGTGCCGGCTGTGTAATCATCCACATGTCATACCAAGGGAAGCACCCCCAAAGTCGCACCCGTGAAATGGGTGAAACTCGGCTGTGTGGCAAAAGCCTCCCCATTGGGCCCATAGCACATCCGCTCTGGTAGGAGTTGACCTAGATACGAAAAATCCTGTTTGCCTCGGCTGGGACTCGAACCCAGGTCTCCCGGTCCATGGTCCAAAGTGCTAACCACTACACTACGGGGGCCAGCTCTTTCCACATTTCAGTCATATCAAACTACATGTGCTTCCCTCGTCGTAGTGTCTGGCAAAAAGTTTGCCAGACCATGCCGTGTGTTGTGCTCATTATGCTGCGGGACGTGATTGGCTGAATTCTGGGGGTGCGGCCCTTTCAACTGGCACTGTGAAGCCACAGCAAAACACTGTTTACATTGCTGTTGTGTGGAGTTATCTCCAGCCATGGCAAGCTCCATACAACACAACTGTCATTCTCTGGCAACAAAGACAGGGCCGTAGTACCCGGGTCCGGCGAGCGCCGGACCACTAATTCCGTAAAAAGAGAGAGATGGGGGGGCGAAGAACGTATTTCGAATATACGGCCTTTTGAGACGACCTCATATTTTTTTTTTTATTAACATGTTGCGCAACCATACTTTTTGTGCCTTCCATTTTGTATGCTGCTTCTATTATTTTGGCTCATTTTTTTCTACAAGTGTCTTTGCAATGCACAATTGTCATTTGGGGCAGGAGTTTGGTAATGGGAGGGCGTGTGGGTTGCCGCCGGACCAATCCTGAGGAGCCTGCTACGGCACTGAAACTGAAAGATAAAATCTTTTGAAGGCTGAGTGTGGCTGCTCATATGGCAGGGTATTTAAAAAGGGTCACACTGTATATGTTGCCTTCTCATCCAATGAGATATGACCCTCAGGGTGTTCAGCCCAGGACCCCCCCCCCCCCCCCCCCCCGCCCCACCCTACCCCCCCTCCCCCCCACTCCAGCACACTGGAAATTCAAACCACCCAAATTAATCTCACATCCAACAATTGACTGGCTGACTGACCCTGATGACCTAATTATACGATTATGTCTGAAACAGTTGAGCCAATGGGAACTGCAGCGTTTGTCGGTCGTCCTACTGCTGGAGAGCATGCTCCCGTGTGAGTGCCTGTCATACAACTCTGGTCGACATATGTACGTGGCGCGTTACGATCTGAAGCGTAAACAGATGATCCAGGAGGGACGTTTCTTCACCAAGGTATTGTACGCTGTTTCAAGCCTGAACAACTATCTCCTGCTTTACTGTACAGATAAGAAACCAACATGATACAGCACGTGTTCCCTGTGATTCGAAAATACACAGGTCCTTGGAACCCTCTCTCAATATTTTTAGGGTCCTTTTGTAAATTTTGAGGGTCCATGATCTTTCAGAATAAAAAGTCTGAAAGCCAAAACCATTTGTTGTTGTTGTTTAGAAAAGTATTCAAGTATGTGTATTGTAGCGTGTCAGCCATAGCAAATCGGCAGGGCGAGGAACCTGCACACTTAACAACCACAGAATTATGATTGGACAGAAGGTGTCCTGGAGTACTTAAACCAATCAGATTCTGTCTATTATTCACAATGACTCCGCAGCTGCCAAAGTCTGCTGCTAGGTACAGATCACTTTTTAATTGTTCATTGTTTTTTGGAGAGTGCTGGAAAAATTCTGTTAGTCACGGTGAGACGAAAAACATGCGTCCCCTGTGATGCACTGTTCTAAACTGTATCATCAGTTTAAGAGTAATCGGGAAAACTGATGATAAAAAAAACATCAAAGGCTTTCAGTAATCAGACATAATTATATGCAGACACACCTCTTCACTGTCCTCAACCAGTAACTAATTGTTGCACTACCATCTTGCTGGAAGTGAGTACATTGTACGTGAGTGTATACGTGTGTCTTGTGGGGGGGGGGGGGGGGGGGCAATTTTCCTGTTCTTATAATGCCGTATTTGCAGCTAATGTATGTGGATGTGCGTGCGCATGCTTCTGTTTTTCTTCTTGTCCCCTTTTTCTTGTACTAACCACACTTCTCTCCTGCAGGTAACATCAGTACAGACAGACTACAGTGATGGCCGGGCCATTCTCAAACGCAAGTCCATGATGCAGACACAGCGCTTCGACGACATTCACGCTGTAATGGCTTCCATCAACAGCCACTCGCACATCGACCTCCTCGCCTCTTTCACGCACCAGCAAGCGCTGCTTCATGGCGAGCACCTGTTTGATGGTAGGGACCACAAAATGCCCGCTCTCCGCGAAGAAGCGGAGGACAGCTGTGGACCAGTCCAAGAAGATATCCGACCCTACGATTCCGTCAGAAAGCCTGAAAATTACGCTTCTTACCGCAAGAGAGTGGCTCTGAATCAAGCCAGTTCGGAACAGAGGCCAGAAAGAGACTACGCCTCCGTCCGCCAGCGATTGCTGACCCACTTTATGGCCGCACAGTTTTCGAGCCAGCTGGCCGAGCGTCACATGCGGAGTGAATCTCAGCCACAGCTTTATGCCAATGAGGACAGAATGGGGCAAGCCGGTGAGGCAAAGTATCTGCGGGACCCAAGTTTTGACTCTCAAGATGGCAGCGAAGAAGCAGTTCAACCTAGAGAACGGAACCAACAACCGTTGTCTCCACACACCCCTAAAGGCGTCCAGTTACAAGAAAAACAGCAAGCTGCGCCAACCGAGCCAACACCAGCAGCACAGACCCCTAAACCCAGACGCAAGCGGCACAACAGCGAGCGAGTCCCTTCCCAACACGGGAAACTCAAACTCGAGAGGCAAGATCTAATGTCAAAAAGCATGATGTTCCCCTCCGAAGAAGGGAGACAACCCCAGCCATCCCAACAAGAGGCGCCAGAGTTACTGCCACAGTTTCACCACCTGGCGCCGGTGTCTGGCGACAGAATACAGGCACCTGATGAATCAGGGATGAGCGCCCAACCGAACTCCGGTCGGCAAATGGGAAAAGTTGCCCCAAAGTTCCCTTCCCCTGATGTTTTTGTTATCAGCCCTAAGACCAGCAAAGCATCCACTGAGGCATAGTGGACCCGCAAACAAAGTCTGAAGTGTAAACATTTCCCCGATGACTTTGTGGATACTGATCTGGATGATGCGGATTATGATGTGGATAATGGTATCACTTATGATCCACATGAAAGCCTTGCAATGATGCAAGAGCTCTATTGTGCTTTCAGGAATAAGAGAAAAAAAAAAGAAAAAAGTAGCAGTCAGTTGAATGACGCCTAGTTCAAAATCCTTTTCTACCCGATGAGGCTGATATAAAAACAAGCAGAAAAAGGAAATGTGCCAAGACAAATATTTGACTTCCAGCTGCGATTTGAACTCACAACCCAAGCACTGTGAAAGTTGGAACACTACCACACGACTATGCCAGCTTCCCACCCGGTGAGGGGATGCACGAAGCTAACACAAAAGAATGACGGTGACTGATGAAGTGCAGAAGTTCTCGTTCAAAGAGAATTTATGGGTGCGATTACACTATAACTGAGCCAGGAACTAAGCTTGGATCTGAACCGTACCAAACCGCGCCAGGCCAACTTTCATGCGTTAACTTACACTGCAGTTTTGTAGAAGGTGCGCTGACCTGTTACGTACCCAAAGCGAGCCTAGTTCACGTGCATATGTACTACAAGGTTTGGTTCCTGGTCCGGGTGAAACTGTCCAGCGTAGACATGCCTAGTCCACTTTAAAGCATGCCAGGTTTGCTTATTTGGTCCAGTGCAAATTAACCTGCCCCATGATTGCAGATGCATGATCAGAAAATGTACACAATGCATATTATATATCAGTTATGAACCATAATGCTGCACACACAAGTACACACACACAGTTGAAATTTGTTCATTAATGTTACAATACCATGCACATACCATGACGTGAGAAAGAAGTATAAATAATGCATCTGCTGATCTCATGATAGGAAGAGGAACCAACAGAGAGTACAGATCTTCACGTAGCCTGCTCTTCGACTGACCATACCATTAGCCATCTGATTGATACTAGTCAATGTGTACAGCACGGTCGTAACAATAGTAGTACAAGTAATAGTGACATTCATTAGGCAGAGAAACACAGAGAGGGAAAGAGAAAGAAAGAGGTGTTTCAGCAGAGAGAGAGAGAGAGAGACAGAGAGAGAGAGAGAGATATTAAAGAAGCTTTATTTTCCAACAGTTGCAGTAACGTAAACATATAGTCAGCTTCCGACCTGAGAGAGAAAGCGGGGTGTGTGTTTGCACAGACAAACAGAGAGAGAGTGTGTTTGCATTGACAGACTAACAGAGAGAGTTAGAGAAGTGTGTGTTTGCACAGACAAACAGAGAGAGAGTGTTTGCATTGACAAACTAACAGAGAGAGAAAGAGGAGTGTGTGTTTGCACAGACAAACAGAGAGAGAGTGTGTTTGCATTGACAGACTAACAGAGAGAGTTAGAGAAGTGTGTGTTTGCACAGACAAACAGAAAGAGAGTGTGTTGACAGACTAACAGAGAGAGAAAGAGGAGTGTGTGTTTGGGGTAGACAGACTAAGGGAGTGTGTGTTTGGGGTAGACAGACTAAGGGAGTGTGTGTTTGGGGTAGACAGACTAAGGGAGTGTGTGTTTGGGGTAGACAGACTAAGGGAGAGTGTGTTTGGGGTAGACAGACTAAGGGAGTGTGTGTTTGGGGCAGACAGACTAAGGGAGTGTGTGTTTGGGGTAGACAGACTAAGGGAGTGTGTGTTTGGGGTAGACAGACTAAGGGAGTGTGTGTTTGGGGTAGACAGACTAAGGGAGTGTGTGTTTGGGGTAGACAGACTAATGGAGTGTGTGTTTGGGGTAGACAGACTAAGGGAGTGTGTGTTTGGGGTAGACAGACTAAGGGAGAGTGTGTTTGGGGTAGACAAAGGGAGTGTGTGTTTGGGGCAGACAGACTAAGGGAGTGTGTGTTTGGGGTAGACAGACTAAGGGAGTGTGTGTTTGGGGTAGACAGACTAAGGGAGTGTGTGTTTGGGGTAGACAGACTAAGGGAGTGTGTGTTTGGGGTAGACAGACTAAGGGAGTGTGTGTTTGGGGTAGACAGACTAAGGGAGTGTGTGTTTGGGGTAGACAGACTAAGGGAGTGTGTGTTTGGGGTAGACAGACTAAGGGAGTGTGTGTTTGGGGTAGACAGACTAAGGGAGTGTGTGTTTGGGGTAGACAGACTAAGGGAGTGTGTGTTTGGGGTAGACAGACTAAGGGAGTGTGTGTTTGGGGTAGACAGACTAAGGGAGTGTGTGTTTGGGGTAGACAGACTAAGGGAGAGTGTGTTTGGGGTAGACAGACTAAGGGAGTGTGTGTTTGGGGCAGACAGACTAAGGGAGTGTGTGTTTGGGGCAGACAGACTAAGGGAGTGTGTGTTTGGGGCAGACAGACTAAGGGAGTGTGTGTTTGGGGTAGACAGACTAAGGGAGTGTGTGTTTGGGGTAGACAGACTAAGGGAGTGTGTGTTTGGGGTAGACAGACTAAGGGAGTGTGTGTTTGGGGTAGACAGACTAAGGGAGTGTGTGTTTGGGGCAGACAGACTAAGGGAGTGTGTGTTTGGGGTAGACAGACTAAGGGAGTGTGTGTTTGGGGTAGACAGACTAAGGGAGTGTGTGTTTGGGGTAGACAGACTAAGGGAGTGTGTGTTTGGGGTAGACAGACTAAGGGAGTGTGTGTTTGGGGTAGACAGACTAAGGGAGAGTGTGTTTGGGGTAGACAGACTAAGGGAGTGTGTGTTTGGGGCAGACAGACTAAGGGAGTGTGTGTTTGGGGTAGACAGACTAAGGGAGTGTGTGTTTGGGGTAGACAGACTAAGGGAGTGTGTGTTTGGGGTAGACAGACTAAGGGAGTGTGTGTTTGGGGTAGACAGACTAAGGGAGTGTGTGTTTGGGGCAGACAGACTAAGGGAGTGTGTGTTTGGGGTAGACAGACTAAGGGAGAGTGAAAGAGACAAACAGAGAGCACAAACCCAAGACAGAAGGAGAGAACAAACCCACACTATTTTTCTACAAAAACTAGAAAACAGGGGACATGGCTTCAACAACAATGCACTTATCTACAATGTGAAAAGTATTATTCCATTTCATCACTGTGATTTTTGTATGTGAGTGTGCTGGGCTGGTTAGTACTTGTAGCACGTGCCAATGGTTTCAGGATAATCCTGCTTAGATTAAGTTCAAGATTAAGCTGACGCGTAGCCATGATGTGAATTCTGAAATGGTGTAATGTCATCATTTTGTGCATTAAAATCATTTGTGTGCCTCTGTGTGTGTGTGTGTGTGTGTGTGTGTGTGTGTGTGTGTGTGTGTGTGTGTGTGTGTGTGTGTGTGTGTGTGTGTGTGGTTTCTTCCCCAGCAAAAAATAAAGTTAATTAATCAAAACTCATGTACCATCATGATTCTTTTGAAATTCTGGCATACCTGGTGTGTGTGCGTGTCATGTGGACAGTACAAATTCATCATTTTGTGCACTGATGTGTGTGTATGTGTACATGTGTATGTGCATGTGTGTGTGTGTGTGTGTGTGTGTGTGTGTGTGTGTATGTGTACACCTGCTTGAGTGCATGTGTGTGTGTGTGTGTGTGTGTGTGTGTGTGTGTGTGTGTGTTGCTTATGCCTAGATGAACTGCATGAGACTGAACTGACACCAACACTCTCTCTCTCTCTCTCTCGTCGGGAAGGGAATTAAATAACCTTCGATTTCAATCATTCTTAGTACCAACTCTGAGGGGACGATCCATTCCCAGCTTCTTCAACAACGGTAAAAGAGGATGACTGGAGAATGTGTGGAGGGACTGCAGTACATGCACTATACATGTACATTAAGGAAAAATAAAACACAGGGAAATACACACCAAGACTTTGCTGACCACCAGCAGTGATGTTCAAAGTGGCGTTCGTCAGGCTGAAAGTCTGGAAGGAGAGAGCCATGAGGCCGCTGACTGTCCCGTTCAGCGAGTATAAGCACTCGAACACCATCCTGTCCGGAAGAAACTCCGGTGACCGGACGAGGGCAGCTTGGTCAGCCTGAAGTGTCTGCTGGCACTCTGAAATGGTCAGGAGGGTTTCAGAAACAATTTGCACTTGTGGGCACACATACCAGGACAATGAGCGGTGGTCTAATAGGTAGCGCGTCGGATTTAGCCGCTGTGCTACTGAACGGCTGTCATCAATGTCACGCCGATGAAGCGTGGGTTTGAGCCCAGGTCGAGCTTGTGATATGTGATACCTTGTTTTTCCTGGCTGCCGGGTTGCTCACTGGGGGTTTCTCTCCCAGCAAAATTGTAAAAAATATAGGACAGGTAATAGGTGGCACTGCACTGCGGAGACGCGCTTCCCCCGCGGGAGGCAGCCCGAATTTCCCAAAAGGGATAATAAAGTAGTTAAAAAAAAAAAAAGAGTGTAAACTTTTCCTTGCAGGCATGTAATCTGTGCACCAAAGACAGTGACTTGTGTCAAAATAACCTCTTACCAGTTCTGCCATTTTGGACAAAAGTGCTCCCTCCAGATACCACCACTCAACATTCTAGGCTCATATTTCATCGTTTTTACTCAACTAACAGTTTTGCTGTTCTTCTATGAGTATTTCTAGGGCAGCTAAACAACATGCTTCAAGAATTATACAGTAATTCTTTGTCAGAGTCGCATCTTAAGGGGAGCAAACTGATAGATTCGAGCTGGCGCAATATACTTGCCCTAAAAGCTAACGTAGAGAGAGAAATCTGACTACCAAGTATCCCATTCCCTGCATATTACTGTATTGCAGATGTGTGCTGATGATAGTCCCCATGTAATCAGTATGAGACTAGAGCAAAGCCCCTTGGGCTTGACGTATGGACAAAGACTAGGACTGATGTCCGAGTTTAGGCAGCATTAAAGTACACATATTAGGACTACCTCTCTCCAGGCATCCGGGCCCAGCTGTGTAAGTCTGCTGCACAATGTCAGACTACCAAAACCGCTCACCGCAATCTGTGAGCTTACATACGTGAGAAGATGGCCTTCAAAACGTACAGTCCTGATTTTAAACTTACTGGTCACGTCATAATCCATCGTCATGGAGCTGTTAGTGTTGTTAGCCGTCAGCATGACGGTGATGAAGGTTTCCGTCGAGTTGATCACGACCAGGAAGGGCTCTGTGACACACACATAAGAGATAAATAAGGGTGGGCCACGCAACCAATGCAAGAGGTTGGGAGTCCGAATCCTGGTGGGCAGGAATTTGGTGGGATTTTCCCTTGCCAAATTGAGTCCAATTCAAGTGCAGCACCGGTGCCTGCCTTTTCTTCGTGTACACAAGCACACACAATATCAAGTGTGGATGTTAAAAATCCCATTCCATAGCAGAAGGGGCTGTGGAATGGAAAACAAGTACCCATCATGCAAAGAAAACAAAACAAACAACAACAACAAAAAAGGGTGGGGCTGCACTGTGCCAAGGTGCTCAGCCCCCCCCCCCCCCACCCACCCACAGGGGGAGCAGACCAAATTTCCTTTAACAATAACCAATTCAAGGCTTTGGATTTTTTGCCTCCAGCAGTAATACGTAAGGCATAAGATCCTCAAATACTGGAAACAAAGAAGGAAAAAAAAAAAATGCCCCACTTCAGAAAAACAACTTTTAGAATATACTCTCGTGGCACCCAACAGTAAAATACTTACCTTGGTACTGACATGCAAGTCTTCAAAAATAAAGTTAGACAGTCCCATAATGCAGTACATATAATCACGTTACTGTGTACCCAACCTTTTTCCCCCTTCCTTTCTTTGGCTGAAAGGCTAGGAAATTTGGCTGAAAATTGGCAAATGACTGAAAATTCCCCAGCCTGTATTCTGATCAGTTTCAGGGGTTCTCTGTGAGTACTCTGACTTGTTTCTTTGTGTGAAATAATAATAATAATAGTAGTATTGTATAGGCGCTTTTCCCAATTTCATGAATCGGCTCAAAGCGCCGCGAACTGAACCCAACACGCACGCTCGCGTGAATCACACGCATCCTCTCACATACTGGACATAAACACATTACAATCACGTGGTGTGAAGTGTCAGCTCAGCTATTTAAAGGCTCTATACGCAGAACGTGGCTATGACAAGCATACTATAGCGTGTGGAAAAAAAATCATCGAATGCGAGTAATTTGTGCATCAGAATCAGTCACTTGGGTCACAAAATAGCGTCTGAGACCGTTGTGGTGTCTCGGGTCGGCACATGTGTCGCTCTGGAAGCTTGTTTTGTCATCGCGTTCGAAGCAGACGCCAGTGAAGCTTTAGGCCGGGGACACCGAGACCACAGTGACGTCACATCCTTTAGCGCGCGCTGCCTGAAGGATTTTGTTGGTGGGCTGGCCGCCTACGTGCGATCACGGTAAGCTTTATTCCACATTTTCATAATTTTGATAACATTCACGCATTGATTTCCAATCTTTGACATTCCAGTTTGGATTTCTGTGACCATTGTTGTAAGTTTTGTAGGCTGCAATGGGTCAGCTAGCGCATCGTTGACTCGTTGACAGGATACCAAAGGCAAAGAATGAAAGATCAGTGTTGATCGATAACGCTTCCCATGATCTTCAAACTAGTTTACTTTATGAATCATCTTTCCTTTCCGTGGCTCAAAATAAGCGCACCAGTTGATAAATTCAATTTTGTGTGTGTGTGTGTGTGTGTGTGTGTGTGTGTGCCGGTGTGAGGAGAGGGATGTAGGGAGGAATACGAGGTTGATTTTATTTCCAGTCACACTCACACCATCAGAGCCCGGAGAGGGAGAGAACGAAATTAAAATTTTGCCTACTAGTAACTAAGTCCTTGTAGTCGGTGTCTGATTCACCATAAAATGTGCTTCAGATTATACAAGCTGGTTGTTTTACAGTTTGCTTTTTTTTTTTTTTGCTGTTGTACTTGTAGGAGAAGGGAGTGCATGTATCACCAGCATGCTTGCATGGGGCAGAGGTGCTGCAGCATTAGGAGCACGTACTGTGGCAGCAAGTGCTGGAGGAAAGACGAGAACAGTTGAAGGTAAGACATTACACACTCGTCTTATTTTCAATATCCCTGAATAGCAAAAAGTAGGATACCATTACTCTTTTCTCTCTGCCAAACACATGCCCATGTGTGTGCACAGTGTAGTGTTTAATCACTGTGTTGAAGGTAAGCCATCCTGAAGTCCCAGTTTTAAGATGAAAAGGTTGGTATCTTGTAGCTGAGATTAAAAGGTTGAAATAATAACAGGACAACAGGTTAGAATTTTTGATTACTCTAATAGGAGAGAGAGAGAGCCCTCACCCAGTGACAACACATAACTAAAATGCTTGTGGATTGTATATATTTCACTATTTTCAGAAGACAATGGACAAGATGGAGACAAGAAGACTGAAGGGGATGACGGTAGACATGATTGAGGCACAGCCAGGCCTCATACCAGTATTCAGCCTTCTGGAGCTGTAGGAGGGGCAGCCAGGTGGCCACAGCCCTATGCCTCATTCTGGCCAGTCCTCCTGGTGCACTTTTGTCTCCTGCAGAAACATGCCATCCGATGCTGAACTTGGAACGTCTCTGCTGTGGTTATGGTCAATGCCAATTTTTGCTCCCAGTAGGTACTTCCTCTACCTACTTCCTCATTAAAAGTAAACTGGTATTATTAAACTATGAAACACGTAGAACTTTGCACCAGTGAAAATCTTACACCTGTCCCCTCATGCAAATGCATAATTATGCCTGAAATTTACGACCAAAACATAAAATTTACTTGTTGGTCCGTGTTATTCTGTTTCCTATCTCTTTTCACAGTTGAAAATAACAGACCTTACTCAGAAATACTCTTCTTATTTTAGGAAATCCAGTACCTGATTTTGGACAGGATGGTTCTGCAGCTGTCACAGATAATGAGGCGAGACATGCTTGTCTGCAATGGCAAAGATGACGAGCGCAAAGCTAACCACCATGCTGTGTACAGGCAGTTCCTCATGTGGAGGCATGGTCTAGGTGCAGGAGACAGGCGGGTCATCCCCACGTGTGTTGGTGATTCGGGATCACTATCCTCACCCTATCAACCACTACACAGGGTTTATCCCATCGAGGCTGAACTAGACTGTTGGTTTGAACACTAACTTCACTGATGTTGCTTGTTTCTGCCATTTCCATGCAGCTTACATGCTGCATATAGTGATATACACACCTTAGTAATGGAGCACCATGTTGGTAGCACTAATAATCACTCATGTTCATAGAAATGTAGTAAATGCTGACCACATGGGTGGTATTGTCGTGGTTTGTTTTTTGTTTTTCTCTCTTTCTCTGTCTTCAAGAAGCTAAAAGGAGAGTGCTGACTGTAGACTTTCTGCATCAATCATGAGCAATGTATGTAGATGAACTTTATATCAAAAGCCTTGTGTCCTTGTAAAAGTGGACCAGAAGAATAATGGACAAAAAGAGCGAACACTTTTCTTTCATGTGTACGTTTTTTATTTATGTAACACTAAAAGTGAGAAAATACCCCTTTTTGTCTTTGAGTTCCTCAGACTTGCGAAGAAAAAAAGATGTGTATGACTTTGGTTATTTGATTATGTATTTTTTTAGAAGCAAAAACAAACAATTTTGAGTTGTAGATGCACTGGAACTGCCGAAAATTGACAGAAGCAATGCATGTTTGGTACATGTTCACAATACACCTTGGCTGAAGATGCTGAAGCTATTCTTGTGCATTCGTGTTTGTGATACAGCGAGAGATGTATTGAACTGAGTCAAAAGGTAGTATTACATAGTAATAATAATAAAATTAATACAGTAACAGAGGGTTTTTACAAAAAGCCTCCCTTCTACAGCAGCTCTGGATGCTTTACAAGCATTGAGTGCTAAGAATTGTTGTGATCTGATCTACACTGATTGCTTTCAACACACCATCAAAATAGGCCTTCTGTAACTAGACAAAAACAACAAACAAACAAAAAGAACTCAACTGTCAAAGTGAGGTGAACCCACAGGAAGGGCATGAGAAAGAAGTATTGAAATTGACAAAAATGACCACATAAAAAAGCAGTTTTCCATAATATTGTAAACTTCTCCCTTCTTCGCTGTCGGTGTTGTTTGGCTCACCTACACGCCATCGGTCTTTCTCATGCAACTCACACACACACCACACACCAATTCAATGTTTAGTTGTTCAGGATGGCCATTATTATTCACTCGATTTCCTCTTTTTGTCCGGATGCAACAGTTACAATTTCAATGTCAGAGTACAATACATAGTTGTTAGAATGACAGCAAAGTAATTACAATATGTATAAGTCATGCACAAGCACAGAAGTAGATTTTAGGAAGTAGCACAGCTGTATGATGACAGTACTGATGTACAGCACAACTATGCACAACTGTAAGGCTTTGAAAATGAGCAAAAGCAGAATGCACAAATTCATTTCTCAAAGCGTGATATTTCGGACTGAACAAGTTGTTTTGATGGTGGATATTCTACAGGCGCCAGCGTAGTTGAAATCCTCCAAAGGTCTGAGGCTTTGCCACATGCCCTGTCTGTCAGCTAGCCTCATTTTCACAGCTGAAAGTTCACGGTCCCGAATGTGTGGGTACATCTTCCTCTCCTTCTCTGGGAAGACCATCTCCCTGTCTTCTTGCTGAAGCATCTGTGGTATCTGAAAAACCGTAGGAATCATTTCTTGTCAACTGCTAGTGCTATCATGATGAAATTCAGTTGGATACTCTAGCTGTATGTGCTAATATAAAGCTCAATATCTATCAGTGTCACTGAAACGTGAACTTTGTGACAAAACAACAGCTATGCCAGTTTCAATGGACACACGTATACATCATTGCTGGGGTGAAACTGATGAAAATGTCTTTTAAATAAAATATAAAAAAAGGGGGGGGGGGGGGGGGCGACGACAACATGTTAACAACATGCTCCAGAAATATGGGGGAGGGTCCTGAACTGTCAATATTATCCAACCTCACCTCACATGTCAACCTAAGCACAGAACTGCCCAATTTTTTTTATTTTATTTTTTTTTTTTGGGGGGGGGGGGGGGGGTTGATTTCCCCAAAATTATTGGGCAGAAATCTGCCCTGAGGTGGAAGAGTGCCATCCATGTCTTTGTGCAGACAACTGAATCATGCAACGCTACTTACACTGGCTCCCCTTTCCTGTTGGTCCATATGCCCCCGTCACTGTGGATGTTGTGGTCCAGAGCAGTTAGCAGGTTTCGCACACGATACACCCATTTGCACAATACATCAGTGTGTGCTGATGAAACACCTCCAGTGCAGCCGTGCGCCTGTTCAAAAATGAATGGATAATGCACTGGCTTTTGTACATGTGTATAGTATGCTATTTTCTATCCACTACCACCACCCCCACCCCTGAATCCACCCCCTTTCTTCTCTTGTGACTTGCAGCAAAGAGAAAACAGGTGATACCCACTCAAACACATGCCTATGATTTTCATAAAATTAAGCATAGTCCAGCGTACTGTTCCAGTACTGTCTCATACAAGAAGGTGGATGAAAATGCACATTCCAGAAATTAAAAACAAAACCAGATGAAAATGCCTGATGCCAATATTTACTCTTATAGTGAGCATGGATGAAATCACACACACACACACACACAACACACGCTGAAGCCTTTACCTAGAATGATAGGTGATTGTCCCGGGAAAGAGTTCAGTACACTATGCTGGTGGTCAGCCCAGTGGCCACCTATGGTAGATTCCAGATAGGTGCGCTGGATCCCATGGAAAACACAGTCCAGGGAACTTTAGACTTAGCGTCCATGCCCACAGCCCCAGCGTACAGTAGTCATTTCCTGACAGTAAATAAAATCATTCAAGCAAGACTCTCATCTACTGAATATCCACAGTGCTATAAACTAAAAATAATACTAGTAACAATGATTAAAAAAAAGTCATCTGAAGACAGGTCAGTACATGTAGCACATGAAGTAAAACTAAAAGGCGAGGGAGCTCCATCTAAAAAATCAACAAGCTAGTTCCCAGTTCTGGTGTCTAATTAAATGGTGTCGAGTAGTCTACATGCAACTGAGAGCACACGTGAACAAGGGTAATTCATCTTCCTCCTCAACACTTTTCAAGCGTACTTTTCATATAACTTGATGACAAAACACCAGTTTACCATTTACAGTAGAAAGAAAAGGTTTTGTGCAAGTTATTAGTTATTAAAAATTTAATGCAAGTTGTTGGTGACAGGGGATGGTATGGTTGTATTTCATAATAAGCAAACTCATTACTTCATTATTTGCTTTATCATTCATTATAATGATTCAAGAACTGAATAACAACTTACAGTATAGCTGTCAAGTGGAAGTAAGGCTCATAGTCAGGATCATCAACATCACATGGATCTTCTTCCTCCTCCTTTCTTCTACTGTCACCTAAGTGGAATGCCTATGATGAAAGAAGGCATTCATCAACTGAAACTGAAAAAAACTGCCATGTAAAGAACCTACACACAATGGGCATAGTGAGTGAAAAAAAAACCCAATGATCTCTTAGTGAAACTTGGGCTAAGTCGCTCGTAACTGTTCTGAGCTAGACCAGCAACAAGGTC
This sequence comes from Batillaria attramentaria, assembly GCA_018292915.2. Taxonomy (NCBI): domain Eukaryota; kingdom Metazoa; phylum Mollusca; class Gastropoda; family Batillariidae; genus Batillaria; species Batillaria attramentaria. The sequence continues at coordinate 813,931 of JACVVK020000165.1, forward strand.
ACTGGGTACACAAACTGACCCCCCCACCCCCCTCAGTCAACTATCACAATGACTACTATATGCTGTTGTTTTCTTTTCATTTTTCGACTTGTGCACCTGGAAAGACAATCTGAATGTTCCACAAAAGGGATAACCCCAAAGTGATATTTTGACAATCTTTACAAATTACATGCTTCGTCTATGTAGAAAATGCATGTACAAGAATGCACACACAGTACTGTAACTCTCCTTCAGTTATGATTCACATATATGACTTCATTCTAACAGACCTCTTTCTTCAGCCCTGCTTATTAACATAAACAAAAATATGCACCAGCATCTTGCTCACTCAAATGGGTCCATGAATGAATCTTGACAGGAGATTCTTCCTTGCTGTCCTCCCAGACTTGGTAGTCACAGGCTCTGGAGGCAGTATCTACCTTCTGTAAAGAACCACACACAAACATGTATTGCTTCAACTTACAGACGTCAGTGTACATGTACTGCATGAACACATCTCACAGTAAACATGATCAGTTGAAGTAAAATGAAACCAAAAAAAAAAAAAATGTAGGGTAGGTGAGGCTGTTGTTTTTGTTTTCTTTTTCTGTAAATCACTAAATGTTTGTGTCACTGTTGTGGTGGTAAGGCCAACCTCCCACAAACACACACTTGAATGAAATTTAAAAACGAAAACACACACACACACACACACACATATGATTATGTGACGTGATGAGAATACAATTACATGTAGTAACACTGAAAACCTTAGAAACCCTAATCCAAAGAAACACCATAGAAGATATCACTTACTTGTGACATGTTGACTTGCCCTCTTTTTTACCCAAAGTTGGCTGATTTCTTGCTGTCTGCTTGTGAGTGTGACTGCAAGCACAAAGGTGTTTATCATCAGGCAACTAAGAGACTTGGTACACTACAGTGCACTAACACAAGCACACCTTGCCTCACTGAGCTTATCACAGCTGAGAGAGTTCTGTCAGCAACTGACAGTGGCTCAAAACCTGCACTAGTTCCCAACCAAAGTAAACCAACCTCATAAAACTAACATGTACAGTAAGATTAGACAAGAAATTCAGAACACAGCCCTTCACTTACATTGATGCCACTGGCATTTCTTCCTCACTCTGTTGGTTCTACGCCAGACATCTGACTACCACCACTGGCAGTGGCACTGTCAAAAGGGAAAGAGACAACTTATTGCAACAAACATGATCATACATGTGTTCACTGTTGTCTGAGAGGATTTCTTGGAATAATACATGTGGCTACAAAGCATAAGCATGCATAACTCTACAATAAAAATTTTTAAAAAAACAGTATAAAAGCATACTGTAGCACGCAAGTAGTCACCACTACCAGTGTCACTATTATAGTGCGTCATGATAAATACAACTTCACAGTATCTGATGAAGTACATGTACCTGTCAGAATTTGCTGAGATTTCTGAAATTGCAGGAGTAAACACCTACCCTTGCAAAGATGCTTCCAGCTGCAGCTAGGGTTGATGTGCTGCGTCTAGCTGTGGAACCAGAAGTTCCTGCCACTTCAGGTGGATCCGTCCAAACTGGAACTATAAACATCCCCCCACCTATCAATACTGAATAAATCATCATTTACAAAAAACAACAACAACAAAAAAACAAGAAGAAGAAAACATGAAAAGCAGCCAATTTATACTATGACATTTAATTTTCATCTGTACATTAATTGGTATACAAGCTTGGTGTTATTAAAAGCACACACGCACACACACACATTATATGTATATAATTTTTTGCAATTTGACCTGTGCAATTCGACGACAAACTACTGAAACAAAAAGTGTGCTAACCTGCATGGGTGGCGGCTGTAGAGATCTTGACGAAAAGTACCTGCACACACACACACACACAATAAAGAAAAATAATTTTTAAAATGATGGGCATGACATTACCAGAATAAAAAAAAAAGCAGATGCCACTGGCTAGGGCCTGTCACTGGTGACTGGGTGGTTCAATTATCAGTAACACACTGTGTGAAAAATACTTCTTATCTCATAATTGTTCCCTTTTCATTCTCCCTAAATGAGAAAACCATTGGAACAGTATTACTCGGTGTTACACACTTGCTTCTGTTTCATATCAAGTTGCACTGTTTCTGCCAGTACACCTATTCTTGTCTTGCCACACAAACCACTGTATGGCCGGGGTGACTCGGTGCGAAACCACTGTCCGCCATAACACTGCTGTTCGGATACTTAGTCGGCACGAAACTTTCTTCAGACACAAAAGTCAGGTTATCTAGTCACACTAACAGGTATACTACAGTGATAACTTACGTATTCATCAGCATGGAGTGAATGCCAAACGTCCGTGAGCCTTTGGTCCCGACGTGAGAGGCCAAGCGCGTATCAATCAGTCCCTCAGCTTCAGTCTGCCACCGCGGCAGTTTCTATTCCTCGGGAAACTTTAGACTGCATACTCGCGCTCTTGCGTATGTCGGCGCAGCTTCTTCGATGAACTCGTGAATTTTGCCAGTTTTTTACGGGAGTGGGTTGTCGGGTTGTCTTAGGAATCACACCTCGTACTCACTTTTTCGGGAGCAATATGTTTACACTTGCACTGACTGTGACGTCATAGTTTGCAGTCTCGGCCAGCAGCTTGAGGCGCTGGTTGGTGGCTATTTTTAGACTCGTGTTGCCGGACAGCCGGTAAGAAAAGGAGGGTGGGCTCAAAGAAAGTCGTATTTCTCAAATATTAAAAGCCGCAAAGTCACAGAAACGGTCGCGATGGTCAAATGAAACCTCCTTCTACTTGGCAAATAGCCTGAAACCTTCGTAAGCGGCAGTTTTTCCCTGAGCGCCCGTTACGAATATAGGGCCTTTAAATTTTGGAATTTGGAATTGCATTTATTTTTTCTAATTTGGTGGGCTGAACATTTCCAAAGCAGAGGGGGAGGAAGCCGGAGTACCCGGAGGGAACCCCCGACGATCGGCCCGAATGAACGGTGCCACGTACGAGAAGGAAAAATTCTTCGCCCCGAATGGGACTCGAACCTCTGACCTCTCACATTGGTGACAAGTCTCTTAACCACTAGACCACCGACCGCCCCGAATAATGAATCATGTTAAGCAAATGAACAAATTGCAGGGGGAGGGGGGGGGGGGTATAGTATACTGATTTTCCCAGCAATTGGATAAAAAGAGCATAAATAAAAACAAAAAGAGAGAAATAGTTGTTGTTGTACAAGATAATCAACATACAACCTTACACTTACCTCGGCTTCCAGTGACTGTGACGACTGCATTCTGCTGTTGTCCCTCACCGTCATAGAAAATGACGTAATCGTTGGCATTCATGACAAAGTTAGACACCAAGAGAGAGGTGTAATTGCCAGATGCACTGGCATCCCGAATGATGGTGATGTTACACGGCCCTTTTTGCAAGCCAGGAAGAAGCCCTGCAGTTCCGCTACTGTTTGTGGATATCGTCTTCCCACATAGTTGCTCAGGTGCAGCTTGGGATGAAGAAGATGAAAGTATAAGATGCAGGGGTGCAAGTGGGAATGGTTTCCAAATCCGGAAAATCACTTTGAAGCTAAACTGAAACCGGAAAACCTTTTTTTTTTCTTTTTTTTTTTTAAAGGGGGTTAGGTTAATTGGGGGGGGGGGGGGAGGCTTGTGGCATCTCCAAGGTATATAAACATTTCTGTTCCTGTAAACTGCAACATTTATTTCCTGGTTTTGCTGAATTAATCTTACACTAAAAAGCCAATGAGGTAGTCTGGCATATTCTGTCCTCAGCAAGACTAGGGTTAATTTGCACCTTACACACACACATACAACTTAAGAAAACCAGTTACAGTGATCATTTTATGTCCGCGCCTTGCGCCATTGGCGCATAAGTAAAAATATGACCCATGAAAATCTTAAGCTGTGCGCCGATCTGCGCATCGTTGTAACTTTAAAAGTTTCGACACAGAGTGCTGTGCGCTCACAGTCTGAAGACTCCCCAACAAAATTCGTCTGCTACCCAGCGACAGCTATTGTTACGTAAAATCTCATTGGATGAGACTACAATCAGGTGGTCTGGTCTGCCCAATCAGAAGCAATCGTTCGTCTACCGAAGAGCCTCGTTTTGGAGCGCTTTTCATACACAAAAAGTTGTGTGCGCGTCGCCGTTTTCATCTGTTCGGTTCCGTTTTAGAATGACCCATAAAATTTGGAAATGGCCCATATAAGTTGGTCACAGTGGGCCATTTCACCCATAGATTTTGTACAAAAAATGATCACTGCAGTTATGCCCTGTACCGTAAATTTGTAGGTGAAGGACAACCCATAAATCACAACTTTCATGCCTTTCTCTTTTGCCAGTGTCAGACTTGCCCACACTTACAGTTACAAAAAACAAACAACAACAACAAAAAAACCAAACAAACAACAACAACAAAAACCAGATGAATGGGCTGATCCTGTGAAACACTTACATCCTGTGTTTGATAATGATAATATGAATCCAACAAAATCCAAAGCTTGCAGATGGGCACTTACCTTCAACGTCTGCAGAAAAATGCACCAGCAACAACACACCTGTAACATGAAAAGTCAGGCAATAGAGCATGGACCACAATCTGTGTTATTTAGAGGGAGAAAAATAACGCTTGTGTTGACACTTCGAGCAACCCTACAATCCCCTACCACAATAAATGCAGGCATGAGTTTTCCTGCTCCCCAAAAATAAAGAGGAAAACAGTACATGTACATTTTGAGAAGCAAAAGCGGAAATGGTGGGTACGTCAAGTGCTTCTCAAAACCAACAATGGGGGGGGGGGGGGGGGATTTATTTCTTATGTGTGTATCACAGAGCCCTTCCTGGTCGTGATCAACTTGACGGAAACCTTCATCACCGTCATGCTGACAGCTAACTTGTAACCCTAACAGCTCCTGATAAACTGCTCAATGCCCACTTTTCATTTTCTCAGCAGCCGATTGTGGGAATACAAGAAAACGGCGGAAATTTGCCTAGGGACAGCTGAATTCCAAGAAATGGCTGGAAAAAAACTCATGGCTGAAATGGCCGGATAATTGCATTTTGCTTAATTTGTGTTGTTTTTGTATCGTCAGCAGTGTTTTTGTTGTGGTGTTGTTGTGGTAATAATGTTTTATTGTTGTTGTCGTTTTGCTTCTTCCTTGTCTAGACTGTAAAACCATGAAAAAGAGCATTTACCTGCTAAGGCAAGTGTAGTTGGCAAATGAAGTCTCCTAAAAGACAGCATGGTTAAACCCTGAAACAACAAACAATAAACAAACTAATTAATTACTAATTTAATTGATTCATAATAAATAATCACCAGAAAAATAAAAAGAGACAATTACTACCCACACGTATAATGTTTATCATTAATTCTGAAGAAATTAAAAAAGCAAAGTGCTGTGCTTTCTACAAATGCCGTCAAGTAATATTCAGCAATCGTCAAATGCGCTTGCCCGCTCGCTTTTGCTACCAAATTGACCGGCGGGCGAGTGAAAGCTCCGGTAGCGGTAGCCCAAATGACGAGCAGGAATTCTGAGATGAATCAGAACCTAGCAGCCACTCCGGCTTCCAGAATTTTTTTCGGGCTACCAGTTTTGTTCAGGTCCTGACACATTTGACAATCGCTGATATTGTTTAATCTGGAACATAGAATCACAAACTGAAAGTGAAACTATAGGATTTCAACTCTGAATGAGTCACGGCATGGTCAATCATCAGGTGACACTGTACACAGGTCTGCATACAAAAGAGAACTAATAGTGACTGAAAAGAAGTCAGTCCGATCAAACTGCTACAAAACTGTCAACAAAACACTAGTCACACACACACACACACACACACACACACACACACACACACACACACACACACACACACACACACACATATAACCGGCTGAACCAAAGGTGCAAATTACAGCCAAGAATACTGTCACAAGTGAGGCCACATAGTGACGAACTCCAACCTGATCCGGTTTAGTTGCAATTGGCCTTGACCTTTTTTTTAACTGTTGAGCCTATTATTAATGTCATGTGACACCACAGGGTGCCGCATAACATTCATAAACATACACATCCGGATACCAGTGTGTTGCATAACATTACAGCTTTTTAACTGTCAAGTCTATTAACAGTACTTATTCTTGTGCCATGTCATGTGACACCACAGAGCTATGCATAATATTCATCAATGCAATGTTACATGCACAACTGGGTACTGGCAAGTTTTAGAGCCTATAAACTCTGGGGGAACAGCGACAACCTACAAAAGACAGAGCAGTTCATCGCCATGTCGGGACTGCGAATTTGACGGCCAGATGGAACGCAGAAGAAGAAGAAGAAGAAGAGCCTATAAACAAGTAGACAGTGACTGATAGGCATACAAAACAGTATGCATCGCATTACAGCTGGAAATGGGACATGAGGCTAAAAAAAACTAGCGGCATAATCAAACACACACAAAAAGATATTACATAATCCTGTGCTACTACTAGCACTTGCTATGTTACATTTTTAAATACCCCCCCCCCCCTTCCCAAATTGTAAGAAAATATGCTTACTCACTATGTATCCTGTACTTCTATCAGTAATATATTACTAGCATTAGCTTTGCCATGTTTTTGACACAGAAGTAATAAACAAATAAATATATATATATATATATATATATATATATATATATATATATATATATTTGTCGTAATGTACTCTTAGGGCGACATTTGGTCGCCATAAGGCCCATTGCTAATGTAATTTAGCATTATGGTGACCAAAAGGCGGTCGCCCTAATGTTTTGGCCTCTAGCCCTGTTTGCAAGAGGCGTAGGATGGTGCCACTGCGTTATCGTGGACACAGACAGAGTAGCTTTCCTTGGATAATTTCATGACTTTGGGAAACCATCCGTTTGGGAATCATTGTCTTGAATGTAAACTTTGCATTACGACGACTCCATTGACGACAGTCTTTATGACGACCTGTGCATTTTGGTAAATATATTTTGACTAAAGAGGGTTCTTTTCAAAAAAAACTATTGGCATTCATAACTAAGCGAGCGGAAGTAGACAAAAGCAACTTCATCATCCTCTCGCTCCGCAGAAGCCAGAACTGAAATTTTAGAGAGATATACAAACCAGTGAGCTATTTTTAGAACGGACACAAGAGAAGCGATTTTCAGTGGAGTTTGTGTGAGGCTGGAGTGGCGACATACGGGGATTTCATACGGACCAAAATGGCTGCCACCATGCAAGATAAAAACGTAAGTAGCGTGTTTTGTAAATATTTTCCTTCATTTGAAAATAAAATCGAAAAGACTGGTTTCATTTTCGATAGACACAGTTGACAGTAAAGGATAATCATAGAAACAACTGGGGAGTAGGCAAGCCCAACGAGAACCTAGACGGTTTTCGAGAACCCAACTAATTGTATCTGCACAAGTAAGAAACTTATCATGTCAGACACGTTCTTTTACTAGTTTTAGATGCTGCAAATCTTCCATTGTATGAGCTAGCAGACAGAAAAAAAAAATGTGTTTGATAATGATATAACTGAATAGTGTCTGGCACATACTGTGAATGTTATTGTCAGTTTGTAGCAAGCACGGGATTTTTTTTTTCTTTTTCTTTGAGACTTTTTAAGTTATGAAAATTTGTGAAGAAAAATGTTCAGCTTCATTACATTCAGACAGCGGCCTGTCAGTATCACAGGTGACTCACAGGGGCAATGAAACAGACTGTTCTCACGTTAAAGCCTATTTAATTCCCCTTTGTAATAAATAAAGTTATCTGGTGTACGGTGTGAATGGTTTGTATGTTTTTATGTGTCTGATATTGTAGTTTAAGTGAAAAAGGTAGTGACATTTTGGTGAAAATTCCCATTTTGCGTGAACTGGTAAGAGCTAACCTTTCCCAGGCCAGTCGAACTACAAAACCTAAATTTAGAGAAAAAACAAAAGTAAAGTGTGTCTGACTCCATGAGATGTTCTCAAGCATAGCCATAAGCTGCATCACAACAGTGCTTTTGTATACGCAAATTTATCCTTGTCAATCCAGCATTTAGAGGAAGTGAATACAAAATTTAAATTTACATTTGCTGAGATATGTTCTGTCAAATAAATATATATATGTTCAATTGCTTTTTCGTGTTTTTTAGATGAGTGACATCCCAGAAAGTGTGTCAGACTCTGACTCAGCTGACTATCTATTTCCTGAACTCACACTGACAAGATCTAGATCAAGACAACTTTCATCATCTTCAGCAGGGTCATCACGATCACCCTCCCCAGGTAACTATATGGTATTTCGCTTATTTGTGTACACCTTTTTTCAGGAGGAGTGGGGGGAGGGGGGCAATCTTCATTGTTTCAAGGTTTGAATATGTGTGGTAATTTTTGTAATATTAACATGAATTAAACTTGTGCAGGAAATAAAAATCTAGTTCAGTAGTTGTCTTGTGAGTGTGGAAAAGTGCTGCCCTATGCACCACCCTAGTGTTTCACTTGGTACAGCCATTGAAAACCACCCACCCTCTGTGACTACTGATACATGTAAACCCTTCCTGAGCTTTCAGAGTTTGTCAGACTACCGGTAGAAGCTAAAAGGGTAGCAATTTTTTCACCAGAATTACCCAGTTATTTTCAGTTTTCTAACAGAAGAGCAGGTTACAACTTTAGCTTTGTAGGTTACAACTTGGGTTTTATTATTTAGCTTGTTTGGTGACCTTCGACCTGCATGGGTGAAATTTACATGATAAATGTAAATTGAACAAAGCCATAATCAGGGCGTGTCATAACCTCCTCCCCCTCTTTTTTCCACTTTAGTGGAATAGTACTTCTTATTGTTTATCATCTGCTCTTGTTTTGCAGAGATTCAGCCCATATCAGGGTTTTCCACATCAGAGCTGCCAGCACAGCAGCAGCAGAATGAGGATGATCATCTGGTTTCACCAGCTCCACGTAAGTTCCAGCCTTTTGAGTTTTGTGATGGGGTATGCACATACAGCGAGATTCAACCTACTTACCATTGAGGGGCATAGATCTGCTCTAGGATGCATGCATGTAAACATGGTTTCTTGTCTGTGATTCAACATTTGTTTGAAAATTCCTCTTCATACATGCAGGTGAAATCCACAGCCTGTCTAACCTTGAGACTGTTGTGAGCAAGACTTCGAAACTTTTGTTGCCGAAGCACCAACAGCAAATGTAAATTTGAACTTGGCCATAATCGGGGGTTGTCATGCCACCCTCCCCCTCTTTTTTCCACTTTAGTACTTCTTATTGTTTTATCATCTGCTCTTGTTTTGCAGAGATTCAGCCCATAACAAGGACTTCCACACCAGAGTCGCCAGCACAGCAGCAGCAGAATGAGGATGATCATCTGGTTTCACCAGCTGCACGTAAGTTCCAGTCTTTAGTATTGGGGTACATGTATACAGATATAGCGAGATACAACCTACTCACCATTGAGGGTGGGTGGGCGTTTGTGAGTTTAATGTCCTTTTTCATCACGTATGATTCAGCATTTGTTTGAAAATTCCTTTTTATACATGCAGGTGAAATCCACTGCCTGTCTAACCTCGCTCTGATGAATAATTTGGCTTCATATTATGATAAATAATTTATGATTTTATGCTTCTCTCATTCTCAGAGGAAGAGTGCCAAAACTTCATTTTGTATATGTATATAGGACAGTGCTCAGATTGAGAGTAAAGGTCAAAATCTATTGAAACCCCTTTTGAACGTGACAGTGTATCATTACTTGAAGTCAGCAAACCATCATTGAAAATACATGCAGTTAAACTTATGTGTTTCCAGGAGTAAATAATGTTTAATATTCAAGATCTAGATGTTTAGCTGAAAGAGAATGTGAGCAAGACTTCAAAACTTGTGTTGCAGGAGCACCAACAGCAAAAAAGAAGCCACCCAGACCATGTGTTTTTTGTGGGACATTTCAGAGCCAGCTTGTTCGGCACATTAAGCGTAAACATGGTGAGGAGGAAAGTGTTCAGGCAGCTTTGAAACTACCTCAGGCTGATCAACAAAGAGCGTTTGAGTCTCTGCGAAAGGAGGGAATCTATAAAAAAAATGTGGAAATCCAGGAGAAAAATGGTCATGCTGACTTGATTAGGGAAAGAAAACAGGGTAATTCAGACATTGTAATGTGTAGTGGATGCAAGGGATTCTTTAGCAAGAGAAGGATCTGTAAGCACAAGAAATACCACTGTTCACACAGTTCAAATCCACAAGCTGAAACAGTCAATTTTACGAGAGTTGTAACACCAGGGGTATCGGAGGAATTCCAGCGTGAAATTTCGGACAGGTTTAGGGATGATGAATCGGGACATTTGTGCAAAACAGACAAAGTCATTTTGCTGCTTGGTCAGAGGGCTTGGGCAAAGTCAGCGAAAAAGGAAAGGCGTGTTATCATGGGCGAAATGCGGATGCTGGCCAACCTCATACTGCAAATGCGAGTTGTTGCACAATCACAGACTTTGACAGGTGAAGATGTGATCAACAGAAGTAACTTTGACACACTGACTGAAGCCATTCAGAATCTCACAAAGAAAGAACACTCTGGTGAAAAATCAGGATTAAAACTTGCTCTTGGGTATTCATTGAAGAAGACAATCACAGTAATGAAGGGCCACTACACTCAGTTGAACGAGATGGACAAAGCTACTGAAGTTGAAAGATTTCAAGCTGTTCTGGACCTCAACTGGGACTTCATATTCTATGCAGCACAACTAGCCTGTGAACGGAGAAGGAACATGCTGCGGAAACCTCAGGACATGCCACTGGAGGAAGACGTGCAAAACTTCAGGGATTTCATTGTGTCAGAGATTGAGGTCATGCTGGAAGATGTTTACAAAGTATGGGATTACCATGATTTTGTGCAGCTGAGAAATTTGATAGTGAGCAGATTAACACTGTACAATGCCAGACATGGTGGGGAACCTGCAAGGCTCACACTGTCAGAATGGAAAGAAGCAGAAGAGGGTCACTGGGTGGACCCAGAACTTGCTGTGAAAGTCACTGATCCTCTGGATCAAGCTCTTCTGGGGGGCACCAAGCTGGCGTATCAGGCAGGAAAAGGCAGCAGGAGACTGGTTCCTGTGCTGATTCCAAATGACACAGTGGAAGCTTTAAGGAAACTTGTTTCAGAAAGAAGAAATGCAGGAATACCTGAAAGCAATGAGTTCCTGTTTCCCAACACATGCAGTTCACATGATCATGTTTCAGGGTACAATTGCATCAAGGCTGTCACAGCGGCCATGGGAGATAGACTGAAAAAGCCAAACTTACTTATCGCAGACAAATTCAGACACCGTGCCTCCACTCTCTTTGCGCTGCTTGATTTGCCAGAACAAGAAAGAGAAAGTTGGTACAGACACATGGGCCACTCAGCAGCTATCAACAAAGACGTGTATCAGTGTCCACTTGCCATTACAGAAATGACACGAGTTGGTGGATTTTTGAGTAAACTTGACTCCCAAGGGAAGAAAGCTGTTTCATGCAGACAAGCTTGTACAGCAACTTCCGATGACTCGGCCATCTTATCACCATCAACGGGTGAACCAGCGTCACCTGCACCCATCATATCAGCTTCTCAGGATGCATCATTCACCCCATCGCCTGCACCCATCAGATCGCCTTCTCAGGATGCGTCATTCACGTCATCACCTGCACCTGTCAGGCCATCCTCAGAGGATTTAGAGGGTGTCTCATCAACAAAGGCAGCCACTATGTCCACTCCTCCAGACTGCTCATCTGGAGAGGAAACCGAGGAACACGGTGAACCAAGAGAAGATGCCACTGCATCCAAAGCGTCTGGTACAGTGAATGTCTCAGCCAAATCTTCAAAGAAGAGACAGTACATGCAGTGGAATGAAGCTGACTCAGAGAATGTTGCTTGTTACTTTGAAAAGTATATAAAGCAAGGGTGAAAGTTGTCCGTGTGGGGCACGGAATCCGTATTTTTCTCGACCCAAAATACGGAATCCGTATTTTTGAAGAAAAAATAATAATAATAATAATAATCCGTGTAATATTCCGTTCGGCATTATCGCATGGTCGAACCTGGATGAGAAGAAAACTTGTTTGGCCAATGGCTGTCGTCCGATCTCGTCAGTCAGGCAATCAGAAGCGTCAACGACCAGCGCGCGGTCGCCGTTTTGCAGCTCGCGAATGTTAGCATCCATGCGATCTTCGCGCCTATGAAGCATTCATCTGGATTTTTTAAAATTGAATAATAAATCGAAAGAAAAATACAGTACGGATCGTTTCTGAGGGGCAGATGCGACGTTTTAGCTACAAAAATACGCGTATGATGATCGTCCGACTTGGGCGTACGCGTACCGGATTTTCCCAGAGACTCTCGCCATTCCTTCGTTGCCGGCGTCGATAAAGCATTGAGCGGTTGTGTTTTCTTACGCAAAACTAAAACAACAGAGAGAAAATTGCATTACGGATCGTTTCTTAGGGCCAGACACGACGATTACGTTACCAACAATTTGCCTAGGATGATCGTGCGCGGGCTGTGGCATACCTGACTTGCGGATACCGGATCAGTTTCCCGAAGTCTATTTTAAGACGAAAATCAATACGAAAAATCAATTCTAGTGATTTCATTTTGGGGAGGGACTAATTAAGATAGCCATATAGTTAACAGTCAGGGCTTAAGATCTTCCACCGTGCTTTTGTCGGATTTCCACCTTTGGCTAAAAATTTTCTGGCCTCTCAAAAAGTGTTTCAGTCAGTCCTCCTCTGAAGCACTTAAACTGAATCACTCACACAGATTTCATTCCCCTGCACGCCCCTAGCTTAACATTTAAGCAGGCATGCACTCCTGGCTTTGGCACTTCATCACCATAGTAAGTGTTAGGCAGTTTGTGGTGAACACACTGTGTAGTTTTACACAGATAAAGAAACGCCTGTGCTTGGAAATCAAAATGTGTACTTGCAAACTGTGAATTTGTATAAAGTGTCTTCCTTTTAAGTGGGTCTAACCGTATTACAGATACACTTTGCTATGCAAAAACTACACTTTGGCACCCCCTAAACCATGCTGAACCTTTCTCAGTTTTTGAGAGTAAACTGACAGGTCTTCTAATGTCTGGCCTGGATTTTAGAGTTTGATTCAGCGGTGGCCTAGTGGTTAAGACTTAGTCACCAATGCGAGAGGTCAGGGTTCAAGTCCCACTCGGAGGCGAAGATTGAATGTTTTCTTTTCGGCTCGTATGTGGCACCGTTCATCTGGCTCTCTCCGGATACTCCGGCTTCCTCCCCCTCTGCTTTGGAAATGTTCAGCCCAGAAAATTCGAAAATAAATGCAATTCCAAAATTCCGAAAGTTAAATTGCTCAGCTGGCCCTTCGCTCCACGTGACTGTGTTTATGTCCAGTCAGTTAGTATGTGAGAGAATGCGTGTGATTCACGTGAGCGTGCGTGTTGGGTTTAGCTCGCGGCGCTTTGAGCCAAATATTTGGGATAAATGCGCTGTAATAATGCGCTTATTATCAATATCATTATGTTAAAATCGAGTTAAAATCACGTGTTGACTCCGTCACCCGTTCTCTGAGAATTGGGGTACCTGTCTCGAGCCCTCACATCATCATCTTACTGGTGTGTGTGTGTGTGTGTGTGTGTGTGTGTGTGCGCGCGCCGGGGGCAGCGGAGGCCGTGTATGATGCTGCACATTATGTGTTTGTAGTTAACTGTATGTGTGAGGGAATGTTGCGTGTGTTTCCGTTTGTGTGTGAGTGTGTGCGTATTGACTGTAAGGCGCCCTGAGCTCCTGCGGGAGGGAGGGCGTCCCTGAAATACCCATTATTATTATTATTATTTACACACGCACGCACAATACCAAGTGTGCCCGTTAAGGATGTGCGTGTGAGTGATGTGTGGAAAACAGTATAATCACGCCCCCGTCCCTCCTCCAGCCCACCCCCTCCCTTCCGGTAAACACATGGTTATTATTTATCACACATACTGTCTACACCGAAACAAAAGCCGTCAGAACAAAAGAAAACTCTGGAACACTAAACAAGTGTCTGTTATATTTTTAAAACAGTTCTAGAGTTCATCACACTTTCGGCACTTTTTTCCCCCTCCACATAAGTATATAAATAAATAAGATCGGTTGTGGCAGCTGGCCGCCGTTGATAAGAAAATGCACACTGACCAACTGAGACCCCCCCCCCCCACCACCACCAACACCCCCACCCCCTCTCTGTCTCTCTGTCCCTGTCGCATAACTGATTCGTGAACGGCCGTTGCAAAGGTTGTTTTATATGACATTTTTATTGAGTATGTCATAAGTTTATGTCAGGTTTATGCTCAAACTGTTTTCCCGTCTGTACTTCCTCCAATGCAACAACATAAAATCTGCTTAAACCAAACACTAAAGAAATAAACGCTGAAAACCGGCAACACTAGGTCCCGCAAACAATCGCTTCACTTATACCAAAGATCCTCTATACAATTGTATAGAGGATCTTTGCTTTTACTACTTTCAGCAGTGTGGAACAAGACTGACTTGAATATGTACTCAACCAAGAAAAGAAAAGAACCAAATCGAAATGAACTCCATCGTCAAACGTGAGTTAATGAGATGAGGCTGGCGATAATGGAGTTAATGCTACCATTTGTTAAGCCCCTCACCCCCCACCCTCCTTGTTTCCGGGGAGCATCCCAAATTTCCCAACAATAGAATAATAAAGATTTGCCGGCTGTGAATCGCTTTGTGTCAAAGCAAAATGAGATAAAGAAACAGTGACATAATTATAACTCATGGCGTCAGTGGCATCGGTCGAATCCGTGAAAATGAAAAGTTTCTCCCGACCAAAACAAACAAAAAAATCCTATTTCTGACAGCAGTCACGTACAGTGCGTATTCCCTATTCCGCATCGGTGTCAAATTGATACCACGCCGGGTGCATGACCGAAAAAGACTGCATCATTAGGGTACTCTAAAAATATCTTGACTTGGAAAACCAGTTTTGTGACAGCGGGATGTGTATGGTTTTGATCGCGCGCTGTTAAATAAAAGCATGGCCTTCTGTCATGGTTGGTTGGTGTTTGGGGTTACAAATATCTTGGTTTAACCTTCTCCACTCGTTTATGTTTAAGGATTTCCCTCGAGGACATAATCACAAAGGCAAAACGCTACTGTGTAGACATTTTCAGAACGCTCTGGAAGATAGGGTGTAACGATGTTTCTGTTTTTTTCAAGCTGTTTGACTGTCAAATTGTCCCTATGCTGATGTACGGCGCTGAACTTTGGGGCTGTTTAGACCCTTTTCTAACAGAAAGTATCCACATGTTCGTATGTAAACGCCTATTGAAAATCTCGCCACAGACCCCAAATCAGCTGATCTACGGAGAACTCGGTAGATACCCACTATCGGTGACAGCAACAATAAAATCCATTAAGTATTGGCTTCGACTAACGAAACTCCCCAAAAGCAGGTACGCCAAGATGGCATACTGCATGATGGTTAACATGAACGAAAGAGGACTGGAAAACTGGGTATCAAAAGTAAAGATGTTGCGTTGGACTTCTAATGCTCGGGTCGTGAGTTCGTATCCCGGCTGGGGCCAAATATTTTGTGCTGGCTTTTTCATCGTTGCCCCGTCTTTGATATCACACGTATGTGGTGGAAAAGGACGTAAAACCCCAAACACCAACCAACCATGACAGAAGGCCATGCTTTTATTTAACAGCGCGCGATCAAAACCTTACACATCCCACTGTCACAAAACTGGTTTTCCAAGTCAAGATATTTTTAGAGTACCCTAATGATGCAGTCTTTTTCGGTCATGCACCGTAGCATCTTCCGGTGCATTACTGATGGCGGTTTTCACTAACTGTCACCCGCAAGCTCGTAAAATCAACGCTTGAGGCACTCGCCTACCTGCGCGTAAACAACTTTTCAACAGTGAGATGTATTCCTTTTCAGGTCCTTCGTTTCGGCGTCACTTTGTTACTCCCTGCTGCAACCACGTCGTGGATGCGCCACGGACGGAAGATTTTCAATCGTGTGCTACAATCTATAGTCTATAGAATTTGTAGATACGATCTAATGCACACCATGTCGGTGGCTTTTGAAAACCGGTTTAGACCGCGCACAGCATATATGATGTGAATAGTGATCTTGTGAGCTGTAATCGGCGCTCGGAAATCTAAACATAAAAGTCCCAAGCAAACACACAGACCTGAACGACCTTCCTGGTTACAAGCACATCATAAAAGCAGGATATGAAAGCGCCTGAAATTATGGCTTAGAATATGCTCATGACATAATGTTTAAGGTGTGGAAGCTGAAGGTTTGCATGGTTTAGATATTCTGAGATCACACACACACACACACACACACACACACAACTGATTGTGCAGAAAGACACAAATTGTGCATATAAGACTGACACCTTCGACGCAGTTAAACAGATCAATTTATGCCAACTGCCTTCCTAGTTTGAGTGCTTTGAAGAAGTAAAATTTGGCTCAGAGTTTCTTTTGTGTGTGTGTGTTGCCAATCACATGCACTATAATTCATATCAGTTGTCGCAATCTGGATCAGGTATTTTCAAACATGGACTTACCTAACCGTCGCAGTATAGATTCGATTTAGGGCTTGCTTTGAATTCTTAATTACAAAAAGTACCCATCTGTTATGAAAGGCTGTATGTGTGTTCACTCCTCTGACTGCGCGCTCCTTGTAGAACAAACACTGTTTATCAGTCGTGAAGTAAGTTGGCTACAACATTTATGAAAGAATCGAGACAATGGAAACTTCTCAAGTCGCATAGCTGTGGTCTGCGTTCGACTCGTTGTAGTGAACTGGATGAGGGTTGTTGCCATAACTGAAGTTACCTCGTGCTGAAACCAGACAAGGCCGAGGTACACTGATTCCATGATATTTTACACATAATTTAGAATAGTATCAAAGGCGTCGCTAAAGCCAAAAACATGCGCTCAATCAGGTCAGTTTCAAAGTAGGAGACGTAAGTTAGGTGTTCAGCGGTAGGCATCGCGCCCCCCTCCCCTTCACTTCCACTGTAATCAACGTAGGACAAAGCAGACAATGGTCCAGTGACGCACAAAGCACATAATTATCTCCTAGATCTAGGTAGCGCTCTCAGCTTTAATTACTTCCCCTATGTTACATGTAAGTCCATAGTTGATTTTATCTTTGTACAGTAATCACATGTACATTTACAACGAGCATTAGCAGAGGGTCCTGATTTTGTCATGACATGTAATACTATGCGAAGGACGCATGCTTGCTTTTCCTGCTTCCACGTTCCCATGGCCCATTGAGTGGGTGGGTGGGTGTTTGGGGGTTTAACGTCCTTTTCCACCACATAGGGTGATATCAAAGACGGGGCAACGATGAAAAAGCCAGCACAAATATTTGGCCCCAACCGGGATCGAACTCACGACCCGAGCATTAGAAGTCCAACGCTCTACCATTCGACCACCCCGGCTCCCCCCATGGCCCATTGAACCGCCATGCACATAAGCGCAATCAACGTTCTTGGACGCGTGTGTTGACCCCAGCAGTCGCAACCTTATTCGCGCATTACTGATGGGCAGTGGGATTGCCTGAAATTTTGCATGGCATCCAAACTTACACTGAGTGCGTCCTTTCTTTCTGTTTCCGAAAACAGAATAAAGCAGATATGTTGCTCAGCTATCTTTTCGGTGAGGAAGAGAAATCTGTTAGTGTGTGTAGTGTTTTGCATCACAGTTCTCCACAATGATTATTTGGATAAATTTGTGTACAGCAACAAGAGGTCTGTAATAGCTTGAGTCTAAGGGTTGAAATTTTAAGGGAAAATGTGGTAGATAAGAATAGCTATCAAATGCTCTCAGGTGCCACGAGAGGCCTAGAATGGGCTCTTAAATTTGGCAAAATTCACGGTTTTTTTTTTCGGGGGACGTTGCCCCCCTGGTCCCCCCAGCAGGGCTCCGCCTCTGCACCCCGCCGGGGCCTAGGCGCCCCCTGGACCCCGGCCTGGGAAAAGAAGTTTCAGTATTTTCAAAATTGCCAGCTTTCACCCATGATAAAGGCAAAAGGAACTGGATCCAAGGGACCATTGCCTGGGGTGAAGGATGTTGCAGCATTTTTGAGGAAATTCCAAATTTTTCAGCAACTGGATATTCCAGAAAAGCAGAAGATAGCTTTGGTAAAAACCAAGGTTTTCAATGAAAGAAAAAAGTACAGAAGTTATGTTCAGGATATGTTTGAGTCATACTGAAGTAGAAAATGACTGATATTTTCCATCACGCCTGTTTTTTATGTGTGGCTCTGTGGGATATATATACTCAATACTGCTGTTTAGTCCCTAGGATCATGGTGTATGCCCCAAAAGGTGGGTTATTTCTGTGCGTACTATGATTCGGTCTCCCTTGGTTCATTCACTGGCATTGTTCTTTCAGTTCCCCCGTAATGTCTACAGTGTTGTTACTGTTATTTGTGAGCCATTGTTGGAAATGGTTTGGGGGCATAGCAGATGAGAGTTTGATCATCGGCATTTCATGCACTTTTTGAGACTCTAATGACCTCTGTCCATGCCATTGTCATTACTCCTTGTTTTAATCAAACTACATGTAGAAAGGGCTACACCCTGAGTTGGTTTAAAAAATATATATCAGATAAATTCCAACTCTGCAGAGAAAGCAGCCAGGTTGCAGATTTTCGGTATGTGACCAAGTGGAAGGATGCTCTTATCCCATGTAAAAATCTGAAAACATGGCGATTTATATAATCATAAATTTACATTAGAAGCAAAGTACCTTCAAGGTTTATATTTGTTTTAATGGTCGCTTAGGGTGACATTTGGTCACCACAAGGCCCATTGTTAATGTACTTTAGCATTAGGGTGACCAAAAGGTGGCTGTAACTAGTGTAAGTTAGTGAGTGTAAGAGTGTTGTATATTGACTGGCTAGCAAGAGCATTCATATTATCTTGGAAAAACGTCTGCCTTGTCATTTACCTGCTGTCTGAGCAATGCCGTTTTTCAGCCGTGATTGCATTTGATTTGGTATCCAGCATGCAAAACACAATAAAACACGCAAGAGACTTGAAAGACTGCGTGTATTTTCTTGTGTTCTTTAACAAAAATTGAGAATGTGAGTATGGGTCTCCCTCTCTTTTGTGTGTGTAACCTGCACAGAGTCCTTGGCAACCTTTATGTTTTAAAGGATTCAATGAGAAAAGTATGGGCCACACATGAACCCTGCCATCCGAATGGGAATAATTTTTTTTTCAAGGTATAAGAAATTTTAATCATGATCATTTTTAATAATTCATATGCTGATTCATATCACGTATAATATTCATGTGTTTCTTCAAACGTGTAGTCATTTGCAACAAACATGTCACATACACAACAAAACACATAGCATTAGCAAATACACTGTACATAAATTTCAGCAAATCTGCTTTGTCTGCAAACATAAGTACAAACTTCACGTTTTTGATATTCAGTAACAACCGATTAACAACTACATGATTTGAAGATATGCCATGGGTAAATATTAAACTGTGCAGCAACAAATGAAATGCTTCAAAGTTGTTGCCTCCAAGCAGATTTGTTCAAATGCACAGTATTCAAAACCTCTCTCCCAGCGAAATCTTCACAGTACTTTCCTTAGTTCACCCCATGATTCATTCGTTCCTGTTGATGTGTGCCCACAAGGGATTTCTAAACTTAAAAGTGGTTTGGATAGCAAGGGTTCTGCATGCCCCACATTTTAGCAAAGCATTGTCACAAATTACACGGATTCAATTAAAAAAAAAAAAGGGTGGTAAGACATGTACTGTGCCTACAGGATATAACAGAACTGACTAGCAACATAAAATATGGGTCCTCTGCAGGAGGCACTGCAAGGACAAAGTAGAACAGTGAACAGGGACTGTGATGAAAGATGAACAGATCTGCTGTTAACTCATGATAACTC
Source organism: Batillaria attramentaria (assembly GCA_018292915.2). Lineage (NCBI taxonomy): Eukaryota > Metazoa > Mollusca > Gastropoda > Batillariidae > Batillaria > Batillaria attramentaria. The sequence goes on from JACVVK020000165.1 coordinate 833,902, forward strand.
AAACAGATGAACATAGCAGGGACCCCCCCCCCCCCCAACCTTGGACAACTGCTCATGTCAATCAAATTTATGCATGTTTGAGTTGATCTTGTCATTGACTTGTGCATGTAACACACACACACACGCACACACACACACACACACACACACACACACACACACACACACACGCTGACATGGCCATGCGAGTCTGCAATGTTTATAGCGACTTTGATCAGTAAACTTTCAATTTGAAATGAGAGTTATTACACTTTGATTCCTATTTGCAAGTACGATTTTTTTAAATTATTAATTTTTTAAATGAATATCTTGAGTTTTAAGGACTGGCTTTCACGAATTAGACAGTTGTTTACCAATGCTGAGTAACTGTAAGGCCACTCATTTCTATGGGCCGTTGGTAGGGTCAGTCCTTGTAAAGGTCTACGTAAGGGGTAAAAGCAACAAAAAAATATGAGGTCGACACAATGACACAATTTTCTTGTGTGACTCGGGTGTCGCCCTAAGTGTTATGAAAAATTAAAAATCCTTAAGGTGACCGGGTAAAATTGCTATATTCTAAAAGAAACTATTTTGAAAGGCATGGAAACTACTGCAAACAGTACTCACTTTGAGTAACACGGACCTGTCAGTTTTAGTTTCTCTTGCTGATTAGAGAGAGAGATACCAGTGGTCACCCAAAGGGCAATTTTTACAGAGGTCCACCTAAAGCCAAATTAATACTTATATATATATATATATATATATATATATATACATAACGGTTGACAATGACAGTCCAACCGAAAGATTGAAGATTACACGCTCAGTTCCACTCGCTTTCACAATGCCTGTTCGCCTTAATCGCAAATTGCGCGAGACAAGACTGCATCGCACCGAGCGATTCACAGCCAGCACGGGACCAGCATAAACGCGCACGTCACCTGATAGTGACACACATGTAATGCTGTCGGCAGCTCAGTCAGGTGCCGCATATCCACACAGCTTCGCGGAAAAACGAACCAACCTTGTCGCATCTTGAAACACTTGCTGCGCACTTATTCTAGTATGATGGCAGGAAATTGCATACGTCAGTGGGATGCTTACCTTCTTGAAAACCAGCAGCGCTGGCACAAAACACTGTAGCACGACTGCGAAAGGAGATTTTCGAGGGAAATCGCAGCTTGACACACTAGCCGCGTAGTAACGCTTGTTGACCTGTTCCTGCTTCCGGTTGGTCGTCTGCTTTCGGTTTCACTATGAGCTATGGGAATGCTACCGTTTGGGAATTATAACAGTATGACATTGGTGTGTGTGTGTGTGTGTGTCCTCCCCAGAAACAACGAGCTACCCAGGGCCAGTCTGTCAGTCATTAATCCTCTGCGATCCGGGCTCTACTGAGTCACCACACGCCGCGCACTCAGCCTCGGAGTGAACTTGAACTGACCGGGCCCGGCCATTCCGGCGGCGGCCGCCGGTTAGCCACAACTGCCAGGAGTTCACTGAGAACTTGAAACAGAACAACAACAACAACACAAACTTAACAAACTGACAAAAACAACAACAAAACACAACCTGACAAACACAACAACAAAGCACAAACAAAACCGATTACTGCGTTGGTCAGTCAAGTTGTCAGTGTCACTGAGTCACCGGGTGTGACGGCGTGTATCAACTTGATTGACGCCGGCTTTCAGTTTGTCAGCACTGAGTAATTTTTGCCGGCAAAGGACTGGACCGTCACTGACTCAGTCTGTCCGGAGGGGAAGCCCGGGTCCGACTGATCCGCCCTATTGTACTCAGTCTGACCAGAAATACATAGGCCTAGTGCGAAGGCCGCCGGATCATTCGCACTCACTGCAGTATTTGAATTTTCTACACCTACCCTCGGCCGGCACTACTGAGCCGGAAAGACCAGCTGAGCCCTCCGGCCCCCCCCCCCCCGTCTTCCCCCCCCCCCTTGTCTCCCGACCTGACCATGGCCCGGCGCGGACCGAGTGCAGAACTGATGCTCCGGGCAAACGGGACTCAGACTCGTTTCAGTGTGTGTGTGTGTGTGTGTGTATTTGAGAGGCATCGCCGGGGAGAGACTCAGTCGGAGAGAGAGAGAGAGCCTCGGGGAGAGAGAGAGAGAGTCAGTTGTGAAGTTATTAACGTCAGAATGAGATGGCCCGGACTGTCAGCGTGCTACAATAAGACCAATATGCCGTTTAGAGTACAACTGACAAAACAAATTTATTTTCAAATCAGTGTTTAGGCCAAGTAGCCACTTCAGAGACAAACTGAATATCTCCAAAAAAATTGTAATTCCCTTTGATATCATCCTTTGAGCCAACCGGCCGGCCCATGGAGAGACATAAACAAACAACTAAAGACAAACAACAACAACAACAACCGTGACAACAAAATAAACCTAAGCTGGCCAGTGAAAGCATACACAACCGGTGCTCTAGGACTGAATGTAAGTAATAGATCTGTCCATCAGTTCAGACAGAGACATGTTATGTATGTCTCTGATTCAGAAACACGCCTACTTTCACTCTGAAGACAGCGGCCTGCCATCACTTGCGCCATTGAGGATCCCTCTGGGTTCAAAGCTGGTCAAGGATGAAATAGAAACGGAAACGGTAATGACTGCGAAGTGGTTACAAGTTAAGCAAATAAAGCGACATAAAAGGGACAGAAACCACTTAACTTTGACAAGGGACGGCACAGGTCGACGTTTCGGCTTTCGCCTTCTTCAGGACATAAACAAATGGGACATAACTTCAACAAACAAACAAAAGGTAACTCTGCGGACGTACTGACATACACGGCGCGGGGAAAAACAAACAAAAAACAAAACAAACAAACAAAAACAAAAAAACAACGGTGGGCGAGAAAAGGACCAGAAAAATAGTAAAAATATCACAACACCCATCCTTTGGTGACAAAGACCATGGATTGTGTGTGAAAAAAAAAATTGTTGGGCAGAAAAAGAACAAAAAGAATAGTGAAAATTAGCAATCACAACACCCATCCTTTGGTGACACAGGACCATGGATTGTGTGTGAAAAATGTTCAGAGGGTTATGTTACGGCTTTTCGTTCGAACCACCCGGGGCCTGGCTTCCCAGGCGCTGAATAATGTGCGACTCCATGTCGCGTCTGTCTGTGGCGTCGCCGTGCATAAGCCACAGGCCAGTTACTGTCATGCCCCCTGCAGAATTGAAATGCACGGCAACGGGTTTTATTCTGTTGTGTCTGGTGTCGGCGATATGTTCAGCAAAGCGTGTTGCCAGGCTACGTCCAGTTTCCCCAACATACAGTTTGTGACATGCGGTACAGATGATGGCGTATATGAGGTTTGTACTGTCGCATGTGAAGTGGCGTTTGATGGTCATTTTTCCTTTGGGGCCCTTGACAGAAGTCACTTTTGAGACATGACAGCAAGTCTTGCAGTTTTGGTTTTTTGCATGGAGTTGTATGTATGTATATGTATATGTCAGTATGTATGTGTATGTCAGTACGTCCGCAGAGTTACCTTTTGTTTGTTTGTTGAAGTTATGTCCCATTTGTTTATGTCCTGAAGAAGGCGAAAGCCGAAACGTCGACCTGTGCCGTCCTTTGTCAAAGTTAAGTGGTTCTGTCCCTTTTATGTCGCTATTATTTGGTCAAGGATGACATAGTGCGCGACCTTGTGTTTGAGAGCACCGAGACAATTTAGGCCCGTCACGGTAGCGCAGTGAGCGCCATTTCCCCACCGTGCACAGAGGTACTTTCCACAGCCGCGGAAAAGACTCTGTGCCCCAGAGAGTGACACACACCTACAACCTCAGCAGCGACACCACACCACGGTAATCAGCAGTGACCCCCACACATACGTCATCAGCAGTGACAAAACACCTACTTCTCCAGCAGTGACGCCACACCTACGTCATCAGCGGCGACGTCACACCTACACCACAAGCAGCAACGCCACATCTACGTCATCATCATGACGATCCACAGTGCCCACTTCAAGGAGAAGCTGACTGTGTTGTGTGGACCTCAGTACTGATGTTTCTGCCCAAACCTTTCCTCCTCCGTGAAGTCATGGCGGCGCTGGTAGGGCTTCTGACAACAACAGTTCTGCTGCTGATCGCTCTCGCACTCATCATGCCGCTCTCCAGGCTGGGCGAGCAGATCGTCGACTGGACGGTCAGTGACTGGGGGAGTTGTCCGGGCGGGAGTTTGGGTGGGTGGGAGTTGTGTGTGTGTGTAGGAGATGTCAGGGCCGTTTTCTGGGTCGGTGATTAGGTGTGTGTGTGTGTGTGTGTGTGTGTGTGTGTGTGTGTGTGTGTGTGTGTGTCGGTGAGTTGTCTATGTAGGAGACGCCAAGGCCGTGTTCTGGGTCGGTGATGAGTGTGTGTGTGTGTGTGTGTGTGTGTGTGTGTGTGTGTGTGTGTGTGTGTGTTGTGTGTGTTCACAGCCGATGCAGTCGGTGCGTCACCTCCTGGACGTCCTGCTGCCCGTCACTGGCGTCTTCATCGTGACGCACCCCATGACGCCTCCCTGGGTATGCGTCACCAAGAAGTTCCTGCTCTTGGAGGGACAACTCTGGAAGAACTGGTGTCCGGAGGCCTACATCATCGTTGTTTCCCTATCCTGTATTCTCGCCATTTTTCGCAAGTACGGCCGCAACCATTCCTGTTCCAGGGGCAGCGCTTCTCCAACCCTGTTCCGGAACCGTCGTTTCTCTATGCCCCTGCGACGACGTCCAAATCGGGCTAACCGAGACCGAGTCGAGCTAAGTCAATGATACCTAAGAAGGATAAAACAAAAACACTCGGTGACAAGGAAAGTGGATAGTTGCGAACAACTTTGAGGTCCCCGTGTTATTTCACAGTGTGTGCACAGAAGCGACGAAAACTGTCGCATTCACCAGCACAGTACATTTTCAGCCTGTTTAAAGAGTACTGCCTGCGTGAGTTGTCTCAGTCCCTTGCCGCAACAAGCACGCATTTTCGTGGCAGAGCAGAAAGCTCCAAGAAAAACGCCATGCTTGCTGCGGGTCTGTGTACGTAGTATGCACGGGGGACAACTCATGCAGGAAATAATCTCGAAACAGGCTGAAAATATACTGTGCTGGAAACTGCGACAGATTTCACCGCTCTGTGCACACTGTGAAATAAGACTGGGACGTCAAAGTTGTTCGCAACTGTCCGGGCACTTTCCTTGTCACCGAGTATTTTTGTTTTTTTCCTTCTAAGGTATCACTTAGCTCCGCTCGGTCTCGGTTAGCCGATTTGGACATCGTCGCAGGGGCCTAGAGAATCGACGGTCCCGGAACAGGCCGGGCTGGCGCTTCTCTAGCCCCTGGGACGACGCCCTAATCGGTACAGACTACCCCCAGTAGGACCGTATTTTGATTGAGCTGATGTAAACGGTCCCAGGTAACTACTATTGTGTCTTTTCCGCAGGGGTGTCCCGAGTACGCAGCACTGTAGAGGCTAAGCTGGACCAGGACCCTGAACGCAACATCAAGATGATCCACTTTGCTGCTGATCAGCTATGCGAACATCACATCTCCAAAGCCGCGATGCAGTAGGGAGACTGAAGAGATCAGGCCGGAGTTGTGTCAGTCAGTAACAGATGCGCAATAAACCGCTTTTGCAACAGCACAAGATTTTTCGCTAATTTCGTTTGCTTTTTTGTTTGTTGTTGTTTGGTTTTGTTTTTATTACCTGAAATTGTCGGTTTGCGTGTTTGTTTGTTTGTTTTGATCCTGCAGTAAGTTTCTTAGTTACAGTCAGCCGCGAATTAGTCTTTGTGGCTTGCGCGGCTTTTAAGCCCTAAAAACTCACTCACTCACTCTTCTTTAGTTACAGCTTCTAAAGTATGGGTCAGGTCTACAGTTTACTAAAACAATTGAAAAGGGCAATACCGCGGTCACATAAAAGTCTGGGTTGTTATCATCTCCTTTCTTGTGGATTGGAAATCTAACTGCTTCGACAACACATCGGGACGACGGCCTTTACTGGACAAACAGTTGAAATATATCGACCCCATAATTTATATGAACTGTACTCCCTGCTCGAATTTACATGTACATCAGTGTAGCACGTATCGAGTACAGCAGCGGCCCATAATGATCCGTAGGCGCTCCACAGAAACTGGTGAGGTCCCTTCAGACGGTCACTGACCCAGATGTGCCTGTCAGCACTGGATTTTCACCATGTCGATCGTAGTAAGCATTGCTTCTGCGTTAGCTGTGCCAGTACGTCACACGCGTGTTAGGCGAGAAAATCGCTGCTAACAAAATTGTCGACGGGTGTCCCGACGCGTGGACCCGCCTGGCCGGCGCCCGACTGACTGACCTGTGACTACACGGGACTGAACCAGAATGCCATGCCAGCCCTCATCGTGTAGGTGTTTACAGTTGAAGGGTAATTAGGTGTCACGTGATACCAATGACCGTATATGGCCTCTAAACATTCACTGCCGTAATGCATAGTAGTAGCCGCCGACTAGACTTGACTTATATATCTTAGGAATTGACTGTCCGGAACTGATGGTCTCAGGCTACGTGACGGTATTAGCTTCCGGGGCATAGTAGGAAAATCTTTGCCCCTTTTAAAATTTGTGTGCAGAGTAAAATATGGCAATCTGGTGCTTTTTGTTGGCTTTGTAAACAAGTTTTCATGCCAGGTAATAGTAAAATTAGGGGAAAATGAGGCTAGGCTTGTGGACTATATTTGTATCAGTCAAGTGTCATGCGCGGCTGGCACAGGAGCCAGCAGACCGGCGACCGTGCGAATGAGGGGGTATGTGGTCGCTGCCAACATTGTCAAAAAACGGAACATTGGAATTTGTTTAAATTTACTGTACACAGTGAGTCTATGGCTGCCTGATTTTTGTGAATTTTTGGCGTGAATTTTAAAGCATTTTCTAGGGTGTCATCTGCAACGTTATGTGTAAGAGGAATATATAGCGTTTCCTCCAGCATTTGCATCTGTGTTACGTAGCCCGTATCATAGTTTTGATCACATCTAAATGAGGCTATATTGTTGTCATCGCAATAAGCTTAGGTCGATCTGTGAGCTTAAACAAGCTGCGGTATGTATTATGATCATTGGTTACTGTCCAGCAGCTCAAGTTTTCCATTTCCTCAGTGGACTGATTTGGGCGGCATGTTTTAATGCCTCCGTGACCTCTGCTTCTGATATGTCAGAGTCTAAATCATGAAAACGTGTCACCACCATCACCGTCATCATCAACAACATTTAGATCCAACCTCATCAGCAACAACATTTAGATCCAACCTCATCAGAGAGAGAGAGAGAGAGAGAGAGAGAGAGAGAGAGATGGATGCCACCAGGGTACAAAACTCTGCACAAAACTCTTCTTGAAAGCACTAACGAGTAGCCTCCCATGTTTAGCAGACATCAATCAGTGACCTCACTTCCGGTTTATCCATTCCCGGCTTTGGTGCCAAAACAAGACCGTCAAAATTTGTAATGAGCTAACTTTGGAAATGCAGAATGCTTCTCCTAGAAATGAAAGTATATTTCGGCAGTGTGACCATTAAAAAGTTTTTCGAATTTGACGAGGAATCGCTGGCGATAAGCCAGCCAAAGGGATAATCTTTTGACTTAATATTTTCATGAAAAGACACGCTCTGTGGATTCCACATTGTGAACGTTGCCAGATTTCGCGAGAGTATTTCACTGATTTGGTTGTGTTGAAGCCATATTTTTGCAATATCGAGACATTTACGGTGAGGTTTGTTTCTGGTTGTTGCCGTTGGTTCGTGAGAACAGCTGGGTTGAGTGCACCGGCCTGGACGATTTTTGCTTGGCATTGCCGGCGCCAGCGGGAACATCGACAGGCAGTGAATTTGGTGTGAATCGCGAAAAACTCCACACAGGTGTATTTTCACCAACGGCGTCGAAAACCCGCCCAGTATCAAGAGTATCAAGTATGCACGTAATGATGAAGCCAGTGAAATGAGATTTTCCTTCATGAAGAGCCTATGTGCACTTCCAGCTGTCATTAATTAGCCATTTGTGCTTGGTTACTGACTGAAAAGACGAGCAAAAATGCCAGCCGAAAATAGTCTAGTTGTGTCAGAGTCTGACATCATCAAACTGGTGTTGGAATTTCTGCAAAAATCGAGACCTGAACATTGCTATGCTGTCAGTGGAGCGTGAAACAGGTGTGATCAATGGACAGTATTCGGATGACCTTCTGTTTCTGCGTCAGCTGATTTTGGATGGTCAGTGGGATGACGTGATAGAGTTCATCCAGCCTCTGATGGCCATGGAGGGTTTTGAGGGAAAGACGTTCCAGTACGTCATCACCAAACACAAATACCTTGAACTGCTCTGTATCAAGTCTGAGCCCAACATCATGCAGAACTATGAAGTTACTGTTGATGAGGTAAGTTTTTTTTTTTTAAAGATTGTTTAGTGGAGATACCTTTAGTTTTAGTGTAAGCTGTGAAAATAATACTTTAATAGCAACACTGATGTCTGATTCATGTTTGGTGTAGTTTGCTAAAGGAGGACTAAAGTAATCACTAATGACTTGTAATGTTGCCTTTTTTTTGGGGGGGGGGGGTGTAGTTTCATTATATCGCAACATTACTTCTTTTACAAGCAAACTTTACTCCTTCAATAATGCATTATTATTATTGTCTTTTGCGTTAATCTTGAATTACACTGTGCACCTTTGCAAGCACTGAAAACTACAGCCATGTAGGTAACTTGGCTTTACAGCATTGAAACTTGAGATTGATTTGAGATTTCACAATTATTTTAGGTTTTGCATCATGGTTATATTGTATCCACAGGTGATTAAAAATTTAAATGCTGTCAAAACAATGTTACTACTATTACTAGTACTACCTTTGTAAATTATGATACAGTTCTTTCCAAAATTTGAGGTCTTTTTGAGTGTTGCCTCAGTTGGAATAGTAATTCAAAACCTACAGCGTTTGAGCTGAGCTGTAGCCCCCCCCCCCCCCCCCCAACCTGCCCCCCCCCCTCCCCACCTCCCCCTCTAGCAGTGGGCACTTGCAGCATCGCATTTCCACTGAGCCATTGTGGCATAACTGACATAATCCGTTTGGCGCAGGCACTCCTAGACTCCTACTTGAATACTTTAACTACACACTTTTTGTCCAGTCATAATGCTGTATTTGGTGTGTCTGTGTGTGTGTGGATTCCTTGCCTTGCCGATTTGTTTTGGCTGACACGCTACAGTTCACATACATCTCTCCTACTTGAATACTTTTGTAAACAACAACAAATGGTTTTTGACTTTCAGACTTTTTATACCAAACGACAATGGACCCTAAAAATTGACAAAAGGACCCCTAAAAGTAAAAAACATATGGAGAGAGGGTCCTAAGGACCCGTGTATTTTCAATGCTGCACCCTTGACATTAGCATTGTCTCTCTGTTTCTGTACCCTTCAGGTGGTGCGGTGCTTGAACAGCCTGGAGTCGCTGTGTCCGACCAAAGAGGACTACAGCAACTTGTGTTTTCTCTTGTCGCTGCCCAAACTGTCAGACCACATCGACTATCAGAACTGGAACCAAGTAATGCGCGCGTGCAGTGCTTCAAGGATGTGCTGCCTCTTATTGAGAAGTTCCTTCCCATAGAAAAGGTGTGTGGGGAGTGCGAGGTGTGTCACTGTCAGGGGCTCAGCAGTTACAATTATAAATAATTTATATAAATTAAGATCCATTCAGAATTTATACTATGGCTTAACACTAATAACAGTTGCATGTGTCCACAGGGGTCGCGCTGGTTTTAAAATTTTGCGTTTGCAAACGCAAGGGGTCTAAAAAACGCGTACAGCAGGGAAAAAATGCCAGATCGCCAGGGCCGATGGCTATTTTTTAGCTCCAATCACCAACTGTTTTAGTTTATGACACCACACTTTTGACGCCGTACAGCCAATCAATGACTGCTTTACAATATTCCCGCGCACCCCAACTCCACCTTCCCATCCCACCCCCCCACCCTCGCAGAGCAACTGTACCCGATGACAGAAAACAAAGCGAGAAGCTGATGTCAGCGAGTTAGCGACTCTGTCGGCACTCATGGGCCGTCTCAAAATGCGTACACACACGCATGGGCCTTTGTAAAATGCGTATGGCTGTTCCAAAATGCAACAAATACGCAAATTTTTGCAATGAACGCGACCCCTGTGTCCATGAATTAATGGTTGTGCACTGCTAAAAGCAGGAATAGACTAGCTTAGTAGCTAAGACCTGCATTTGTTGGACTTGAAGTATTTAAGTATATTAACCCTTTCAGTGACATAATCAAAGTTTGGCGTGTACCGTAATAACCTTAATTTTTCGACAGTCCTTATTTTTCGCCCATAGTGCAAAATCTGGGAAAGTTATGTAAAAAAAACAAAACATCTTTTCGGCCATGCACCAAAAATCTGTCCCGTTTTCAACCAGACCAGTAAAACTGTGGAACAATCTGAAGATAATGCCAAATGTTCAGAAAAAAATGAAACAAATTGATAAAACTTTGCCGATTTGCCAGTCTGGCATTCAATCGCTTTGTTGATGCCGCCATTGTGAGCCCGGAAGAAAAGGGGTAGCCTCCCTTCACTACTTCTGTTTTCAGCCATCACTTTCACTTTGTTGTGGTGGTCTGTTGTGGAGTTTAGAAGGTGCAAAATGCTAATGTGCAGTTAAAAAGACAAGGAGGATATATGGTGATTAAGTATTAGGTAAGGTTTACAACAGTTCTTGCGCATTTCAAGGCCTTTTGATGCAAGATACTATTTCAAGCAGCATTGCTACCAGCCCCAGTGGCACACATGGTGTTCACTGAAGATGCTTGGACATGGTAATGTAAATGAAAGTGAAACTTGTAGTTTTTGTTTTGCTCCGTGGTTTTTGACCAGACCTTCAAATTCAAGATTTTTCAGTGTAAAAAGCGGAACCTTGCAAAGTTTAGTTTTTTACGGTATAGGGGAGTTCCCGAGCTATTTAATTATGTTCATACAGTGTAATTTGTCATCAAAAGTGTGTACTTCTGGGAGTGTGAGCACAAATTCCGTACAAGCCATTTTGGAAAGTGATCTCTGATTCTGAATCAGTTTCTCCATTTTTTTTTTTTTTTTTTTTTGTCACTGATCTACATGAAAATGTGTTTACACCTGGCACATAAATGAAAGCCTTATTTTCTGACAACCTCATACACCTGCTAGCTTTGCTGTCTCTCATTTTCTTGAACTGTGGCACGGTGCCATCATCACTCGTTATCAGTTCAGGGCTTAAAATCTTCCACCACTGGCTGCAAATTTTCCTCTCCCAAAACAGCGTGTTTCCTCCTCCGAAGCACTTAAAATCATGCTAAAAGCTAAAAGGTACAACACACCAAATTGTGCAGATTTAGTTTAATTCTAATTTTTTTTTCCTCCAAAAGAAATGTTTTCTCTTTTGAAGAACCTAAAGTCATGTGCCAGATTGCACTGTTTTAGTCTAATTCTGATTTGTTTTTCCTTCAAAAGTAGTGTTAACTCCTCTGAAGCACTTAAAATCACGCCAATATGCACCAAATTGCACCGATTTAGGTTTGTTTTGTTTTTTAAATTCTGGGGGGAGCATTCCCTGGACACGCACAGCATTACGCCTTTTTTTGGCAGATGTGTGCTGGTGGCTTCATGAGTTCATCGCTATACATGTACCTGTACAGGGATCGAGTTTCTCCGCGCGCCCTGCGACTATGTCTCATAATTTGATAAAATGTCGCATAGAAATTTCGCAAAATGCGTCGTATGTCGCACGAACATGACATCACAAGCGCACTTGACAACGCGAAGCAGAGATGCGCTGTCCGTGTCAGTCAAAGAGTCTGTTACACTAATCTAATTTTAGTGATGAGGCTTACTTATCCCGCTCGCCGCGCGCGGCTGCCAGGAACTCTCGCTCGAAAGAGTTGCAAATAATATTGGCGCGTTATCAGTTTTCTCAGTTCTGCGATCGAGAGGTCCTTTTCCGCTCAAGAACCTGAACGTCACTGCACTTAGGAACAGGCTCTCGGCACAGACATTGTGACAGAGTGATGCGGGTGAACTTGATTGTCTCATAGAAAATGAAAATGTCTCATAAAAATGACGGGTCAAGGAGACAATGTCTCATTGACATTTTGGAGTAAATCCATCCCTGCCTGTATATGCATACCTCTCCTCCTTGTGAACCATGAACCGTTTTAAAGCCCTGTATCATTCAGTAAGTGAATAATTTCTGATTCAGGCGGACAGTCCGAAACACGAGGTTTCCCGCAGTGATCGCCTGATTCAGCTGGTCCTGAAGGGTGTGCTGTACGAGTCATGCGTGGAATACTGCCAGCAGGCAGCGACGGGGTCAGAGGCTGCCAACATCAGCTACGTCTCGCTTCTTCAGGACACTGGGTTTAGTGAGGCCGATCTCAGTCTGCTGGCTTGGTTGCAGAGTATCCCTTACGAGACGTTCGGTTGTCCTTTTGAGCAGAAGGTAGTGTTAGTACATGTATGTATGAGGAGCAGAGAGTGAAAGAAAGAGAATGTGTGTGTGAGTTGGGGGGTGGGGTGGAGGGGGGGGGGGGATGAGAGATAGCGAGGAAGAAAGACTGAGCGAGAGAGGAGATCTTCAGAGGCTGTTTCTCTGTGTAGTCTGTCTTTCTCTCAGAGATTTTCCTTGTTATTTCCAATTTCATGATGGGAGTGAATGATGATGAAAAAAGGTTACTGTAAATTGTGTAATCATTAATTTTAGTTTAGGTGAAGATGCATCCTATTATTTTCTTTTTTGTTTGAGTGTGTTTGTGTGTGTTTTTGTCTGTGGGCATTTTTTTGTCATCCTCATTATATAATTATATATGTGAGGCTGGACACATGTTGTTTTGTTGTTGTTTTTGCTGTTTTACTACTCTATTGTCCCTTTCAGAATATTCAAGCTGGGGGAAGCGGTGCAGCGCCACCCAATACCTATCCTATTTTTCAATTTTGCTGGGGGAGAAAAGCCAGATAACCTGGAGAGATACCCCCGATGAGCAGCCCGGTAACCAGGAAATATATATATACAGGTATCACGTATCACAAGCTTGGACCCACGCTTCATCGCCGTGACATTGGTGACGGTGTTCAGTAGTGCGCGGCTAAGTCCGACGCGCTATCTATTAGACCACCATATACCACTCACTCCAACATGTTTCAGTGAAAAATTCAGTGGCAGCGCAAGTATCATCGTCAGTGTCAGATTTTTACACCTTGTGGTTAAATCTGCTTTCCAGTCTGTGAATGTGGATGTTCGACCGCTGGTGAAACCTTCGCTGGAAGCATCCTGGTCGGAACAGATCCTGGTGACCCCAATCAAACCCAAGATGTTCCCCCACTCCGCCATTCCTGCTGCTCGCCCGCGTTCTGCTGAGATCATGACACGGTCCTTGAACCCACAGTTTGACGGTCTGTCCAGCGGACTGCGACGTGATCCCATGGTAAATTATCTCCGTAGCGGTAGACAAAGAGAGAATAGAAAATGTGAGGCACTTGCCAGTTAGCCGGTTATGATGACAGCAGTTTGTGTAGTAGTCGGAATAATGAAAATAATTGCATTTATGTAGGTGCTTTATCCGAAATATTTCGCTCAGAGCGCCAGAAACCCAACACGCACACTCACGTGAATCACACACATTGTCTCACACACTGGACGTGAAAACAAACATTACATTCACGTGGTGCAAAAGGTCAGCTCAGCTTTTGAAGTTTGGGAATTTAGAATTGCATTTATTTTCAGATTTTGTGGGCTGAATATTTGCAAATCAGAGATCTATCAGTAAGCAAACATTGTGCCAGATGTCTCACAATTGTTGTCTTTTGGGCTTGTTTTGGGGTTGGTTGGTTTTATTTGTTTTATAAATTTTTCATTCATTCATTATTATTATATACATGTATCTTTTTTACTTCAAATGCTTTTACCTCATCCTTGGTATTGGTGTCAATACGGCGCACTCGTTTTGCAAAATTGGTAATCTTAGTTGAGCGCTGGGAAATCATCAGGAAGAGGCTTTTTCCAGTGGAAATGAAAGATCATATGAATAAAGACGTGAATGGGGAGAATGTAATTTTATAATTGGTTGGTCAGCAGGCTGCGAAACGATCTCGTGGTAAATCAGTAGACAAAAAAAAAATGTTAATTGCTGACAGCTGAAATCTTATGCATGAATGCATAGATTAAGAGACTGAAGAGAGATACAGTCGAACCTGCCAAGGCGGTCACCTGTATAAGCCAAACCACTGTCTAACCTGGTCACCCCAGAGGATCCCCTGACATACTAGCTGTTGACATGACACCCTGGATAACCCGGTCACCTGTCTAAGGTGGTCAGTTTGACCCAGTCCCTTGGGTGACCGCCTTACACAGGTTTGACCGTAGCATGATATTATTTGTGGTTGACACTTTGCAGTGGTGATGGTTCTCAAGAAGTTCCCATCAGGTCATAAGTCTGAACCAGTTGCTGTTCCATTCCAGGTTACATCAGGGGATTTGAGCGCTCTCTCCCGCTCCATGGCTCCGGGAATGATGCCCCATCCTTCCACCGCCACGGCTGGCCAGACGCCCCAGGCCAGAAACCCCATGCTGATGTCCATGGACAAGCTCTTTGCTCAGGGGGAAACCGTCGACACACGCTCGAGCATCTCCGAGGACCCGAGACTTCTGGCCTCGCCGCGATCCTCGCTTCTCCTCCAGCACCAGCAGACACCACCAGCTGCACCAACTTCGCAACAACAGCAGCATCCCCAACCCACACCGCCATTGCACCCTTCGCCACCAGTTTCAGCCCGGCCGTCGGACCAGACGGCTCCGTCTGTGGCCTCGAATTTCACCCCTCCACGGGCATTCTCACCGTCCCTCACTGGGTCGGCGGAGCGTGCCGGGGGGGTCGCCCAGAGGGTCGGTTCATGGGTCAGTGGGCAGCGTGCGTGACTCAAGCAGCGAGTTGTACAAGGAGTATCAGCGACAGAGACAGCGCTTGCAGGAACAACTGACTTTACAGGTGGGGTGGATATTTTGTTTGTTGTTGATGTGTCTCCGTAAAGCCACGATGAACGTGTTTGCCGTTGATGTGTCTCCGTAAAGCCCAGATGAACGTGTTTGCCGTTGATGTGTCTCCGTAAAGCCCCGATGAACGTGTTTGTCGTTGATGTGTCTCCGTAAAGCCCCGATGAACGTGTTTGTCGTTGATGTGTCTCCGTAAAGCCACGATGAACGTGTTTGTCGTTGATGTGTCTCCGTAAAGCCACGATGAACGTGTTTGTCGTTGATTTGTCTCCGTAAAGCCACGATGAACGTGTTTGTCGTTGATTTGTCTCCGTAAAGCCACGATGAACGTTTGTCATTGATGTGTCTCCGTAAAGCCATGATCAACGTGTTTGTCGTTGATGTGTCTCCGTAAAGCCACGATGAACGTGTTTGTCGTTGATTCGTCTCCGGAAAGCCCCGATGAACATGTTTGTCATTGATGTGTCTCCGTAAAGCCACGATGAACATGTTTGTCATCTGCTGTAGAAAATTTTTCAAAACAGTAAATTAAATATCAAGATGTAAAACAACTGACCAGCATGAAACCCTGTGTTGCCGTAATATTGCCTCAAGGCTTGTAGAAAGCAGAGCTAAAAAAAATTCTAACTTTGGGCCGATTTCCACCTTTGGCTAAAAATTGTCCCCCTCTCAGAAAGTGTTTTTCCCCTGAAGCACTTAAAATCATCCCGAAACACCAAATTGCACAGATTTTAGTCTAATTCTAAAAATAAATCTGCTTCCCAAACAAATGTTTCCTCCACTGAAGCATTTAATTCATGCGAGAAAGCACCACACTGGACAGATTTTTAAAATTTAAAAAAAAAATAAAAAATCCGGGAGAGCATGCCCCCTGACACCCCCTAGCATAAAGCAAATGCTTTGCAGACACACACTCTAGTTTTGCCACTAAATGCTGCACACTTTCCCTCCGTTTGGATCGTGGACCATTTAACTCCTAACTGTCCACAGCCCTACCCCTCCTGCCCACACTATATGTCAAGACTTACCAAAACTCACGGGACCACTGAACAGAACTCCACAGCACTACATGTATTACGCAAGGCGTGGGCACTCTCAGGGAGGCCCGTTTCCTCCCCCCCCACACACACACACACACACGACGCACAGCCCGCAGTAGACTGCATAATCTCTCATAATCCCTTTGCCTGCTCAGGGCAGTCTTGTGTATGGCTCATACGGCTGTGAGTAGGTCACATTTGGTTTCATGCTCGCTGTAACGGGACTTGTCTCTTGTTGTCTACCGCCCTCACGCCAGTGGGAAGTGCTTGGGGCAAGTTGTAAGGAGGCCCGACTGAGTGTGCTGTTAGCTATTACTGGCCAATACCCCAACTAGGAGTGACCGCAGTATTCACAGGAGGGTGCAAAATCGCTGAGATGTTTGGCTAACGTTGACCGTTGACCGCAGGCCGGAGTGTGATGTAACATGACGGCACGTTACGCTGTCTCTCAGGCAGACTGCTGACCTCGAGGTTGCATAATAGTGCTGTCTAGTGCTGTCTTGTGTTGTGACGATTTTGATTCAGGATGTCATTTGTGTGTGGACAGTTAGGAGTTAAGCCCTGGTTTTAACCACTGTATCAGTGAACTCTGTAGAGACCATGGTATGTCTTTGATTATAACGAATTACAAAGAGTCTGATTTGTGTATGCGTGTGTATCAGGAGAAGCAGCGAGAACTTTACCAGCAGGAGCTGATGGAGCTGGAGAAGCGCGAGCAGCAGATCGCCCTCGACAACCGCTTTCAGGACAGCTATGCAAACACCAAGTCCACAGGTAAGGATTGTGTCCAGTTGCTTGCTTTTTTTTTCTTTTTTTTTTTCAACGTCCTTTATGTGGATTTTTGTGTGGTCGTAGATTTAAATGGTGGCTTTTTGTTTGCTTTGACAAGTTTCGTAATATTTCACAGAAGAAAATTATTTTGTTCGGTAAGTTCTCTGTGTGTGTGTTTTTTTGGTTTTTTGTTTGTTTGTTTGTTTTTTTTAAAATTGAGCAGTTGTGGCCAGCAGTGTCCATGCGTTACGGTGAAGATTTATCTTCAAATAAACAAAGTTTTGAGAAACTACTTGATCTCGCTTTCTTGGTCGTGAGAGTACATTTTGTCTCAGCATCAAAGTTATTAGATGATTGTAATGGTGGCACAAAATTATTGTATGGCTTTTCTTGCTTGCACATGCACAGTAAAAGTCTCAGGTAGGCAATGAAAAACAAAGAAAGTTTTGTTCAGATATGCTTTTGATGTACTTTATGTGTTCCTTTTGTTTTGCATGCTTTTGGTGCATGTTTGTGTTTTGTTTTTGTTTTTCCTCCTACCATCACACCATAGGGGACCACTCAAGCATGCTCACCCCTGAGATTTCTGACCACCTACCCATCCCAGCTACCCCCACCAACGCTGGTCAGTCGCGGTCCGGCAACCACCACCAGCAGCCGCAGCATCACCAGCAGTCTACCTCACCTAACACACCACATGATACTAACGTCTCCAACGTCCAGTTCCACCTCATTCATTCGCCATCGCCCCATCGGCCCCATCCACGCTGTTGCAGACAAAAACCTTTTCAACCTAAGTGGTGGTAGCGGTGGTGGAGGAAGTCAGCCTGAGAGTGTCACAGCCACTGCGGAAGGGGAGGTGCCGGCGACCACGGCTACACCACGGAGTGCAACACAGAAGCCAGGTAATATGTTCTTAGATCTCACAAGTCCACCTACGCGTTGTCGAATCCCCGCATTGCGAAGCCCGACCAAACAGGTAGGCAGTGCGTGCACAACTCCCGATGCCACTCCGCGATCTGGAGCCATCGCGCGCAGCACCAGCACGCCGTCCCATCTGGCCACGCCCATGACCTCGCGTCGCGGCGTGCCTCGCTCCGTCACCCCGACACACACCAAGACGAAGACGGCGCCGGAGGTGAGATCCAACACACTGCCGAGGAAAGGTATGCGGCGGGAGTCCCAGCCAGCAAAACCTACAAGCGCGTCAAGTGCCGCTGAGAAGGGCGTACGCTGGCGTAGCCACAGCGTGTCAGAGGAGGCTCGCTCCAAAACTCTCCCGCTGCCAGGTATTGTGGTGGCCGCCTTGGTTTGTGCATGGCGTGGCATGGCGTGCACACGATGCTCTGCACAGCTCAGTTAGCTAACCTTGCCTGTTTGCCTGTAACAGGAGAGTACGTCGCGTTATGTCGGTGACGTTAAGATTTTTCAATGGCTTGTTCTTGTGTATGCAGCTATTGTCAAATGCGCTCGCCCGCTTGCTTTAGCTACCAAATTTACCGTCGGGCGAGTGAAAGCTCCGGTAGCAGTAGCCCGAATGGCGAGCAGGAATTCTGAGATGAATCAGAACCTAGCAGCCACTCCGGCTCCAGAATTTTTTTCGGGCTACTAGTTTTGTTCAGGGCGGTAGCCTGAATGGCTACCATGGTCCTGACACATTTGACGATCGCTGGTATTTCTGGATTAGGATTAGTGTTGCAATGCACTGGCTTTCCAAACTTTTGTTGTGTGTGTGTGTGTGTGTGTGTGTGTGTGTGTGTGTGTGTGTGTGTGTGTGTGTCTGCGCGCGCACGCTCATACATGTATGTGTGGGTTTTTTGGTTTTTTTTGTGCGTGTGTGTTTTGTGTGATTGTGCCGTCATGTTTTGATAACTGTGAAGAATGTGATAAAAAAAAAGAATGCTAATTGAAGCAGTTTTTCCCCAGTGGAATTAACCAAGGTATGGTCTTTGTAGCAGAAAAAGGCAAAAGAAATGGAACTGTGCTGTCATTTAGTTGGGTGCATTATACTAAGTACACTGACACTGTATCAGAAAAAAAAAACATACTGATAGCATGGTGACTCACCCTTGTACTGTAATTAGGGATGTTCCAGTTCGGATGGGCCGAACCGGTTTTCCAATTGCGATTTCATGACGAAACCGGTTGGTTTTTTTTTCGGCAATTTACCGCGAACCGGGTGACCTTTGAGGGGGGGGGGGGGGGGGCAACCCCGAGTAAACTTCAATGGCTTCATCTGTCAGAATTGTTCCGCCAACTTCTTTCACAAAGAAACTTTTTCAGACTGCTGATTTCCCTCTCGGATTTTCGATGAGATGTTAACGTTGTTGAAGTTGTTCTGGCATTTTTCAGTCGATAGCGACAAGAGTTATGCCCCTTTTACAACTTCGGCAATACACGTATCTGGAAAGGTTCCGGAAGTTGCTGAGTGAATCGCGATTCAAGCGTTGAACTGGTTTATTGGATCGTCCAAAAACTAAATCAATTGTTTTCCGGTTTTCGATTAATCGGCACATCCCTAACTGTAATATTGAATGCGGCTCACAGCATGCATGTACTTTAGTCCAACAGAAATAAAGTCTGTTGCTAGCTTTATTTTTAAATCATTAAAATACAATGGATAATCACTATCATATAGTAGTAATCCTATTTCGTTACATGTAGAGAATGATGTTCACACTAACAGTGTGATGATTTCTGTCATTTCCATAGTTTCAGTACTTCAATTTACCTCTGTCAGATTGAGAAACGATTTAGCATGACGCTGATGCATTCAGTTGCAGCTTGAATGTTCTAGAAGATACATGTGTATGATGTACCCCACCTTCTTTTCTGGATAATGATTGTATTCAGTCACATCACAGTTGTTATTTTGTCATTTTGGGGGGTCTGGAAATTGCATGTACCGTCCGGGTTACCGGTACGAGTCATGAACATATTCAGTATACCACTACTGTGCATTTTGAAGACAGATTAAATTCCAGCAAATATCTTATATGTAGTCCTCTGCATTTATTGTACAGAGACGTACATTTGTGTCGATTTATTTATATTTTTCAGTTAACTCGCCATTACAGCTAGAGATTTTTTTTCTTTTCCTCTTCCTAAAGTGAAATGCCTTTTAAAATTTTTTTTTATTTTTTTAAATAGTGTGTGTGTGAGATAAACGTTTTCATTATCCACTCACCGCTATGTTTTTATTGTTTACGAATTAGATCTACAAACTGTTTTTGTGGAATTGTCTCATTGTGTATAGGCCGGAACAAATCCAGGGCGCTCGCCTCAGAAAACGGGCCGCAAACGCTTCAGTCGAGAGTGAAACGCTCAGCGTCCGTGAGAGGTATACGTGCACAGAGTTTACAGCCTGTTGCCGTTTGCTGACCCGCAGTTTGTGCGCAAAGCATGATGTGGTTTGAAATGCACATGTTTGTTGACTGATGTTTGACTGATGTTTGACCTGCAGTTGTTTGACAACCCCAAGCAGTGATGTCGCTTGTGACTTGCAGATCCCATTAACCACATACGGCTTAGAATCTTTCACCTTTTGGAGGATTTCCACCTGCGGCTAAACATTGTCCTCTCTCCAGAGTGTGGTTCCTTCTCTGAAGCACATAATATTATAATAATAATAATGAATAGTACTTGTTTAGCGCTTAATCTCACAGGAAATCTCACATAATCATGCCAAAACGCACCAAATTGCACAGATTTTAGTCTTTTTCTAAAAACGTTTCATCCAAATAAGCGTTTCCTCCTCTGAGCTGCTTAAAATCATGCCAGAATGCATCAAATTGCACAAATTTTAGTCTAATGTTTGAAAAAAAAAAAAAAAATCGGGGGGGGGGGGGGGGGGGCGCATGCCTGCCCCCAGATACCCCTAGCACAACATGTCTGCTTTATGGCTTTGCCACTCAGTCACTACATGCTAAATGCTACACTCTCTTCCTTATTTTGCATCATGGTCCAGTGGAAACCATGATTAACTAAACATTTGTCTCCATGTAGTGAGGTGGCGGTTCCATGCGACAGGAAGAGTCCAGGAGTTTTTTTTGTGTGTGTGCATATTTGCAAGTGGTCCTTAACTTTTTGTGAAGGCTGTAGTAATACGAGATTTGGCTTAGTGGTAAGGATGCCCGGTCTGTGGATCCTGAGGTACTGGGTTCAAATCCCATGATGGGCAGGACTTAGTGCACACGCACTTGTGGTGACTGTCTCCCCTAAATGTACAGAAAGATGCAAGAATTATGTAAAGTCCACACACTGAAAAATCTGATTCAAATGGGAAGAGCTGCAGAATGGGAAGAATTAGCAGTTATTCCCCATCAAGCTGTGGGATACCGACGAGTATTTTGATCCAAGACGCAAATCAACCCTGAGCTTTAGCGAAGGGTTGATTGCGTCTTGGATCAAAATACGAGTCGGTATCCCACAGCTTGATGGGGTGTAAATGCTTTATCATCCTTTTTTGGGCCAATTTATGGTATATTTTGAACGTTTATCCTAGTAAAAACTGACAGTCGACAGCGGCTGCACATAGCAGACGAACGAGTTTGTACGTCGGCAGAGCACGACGCCGACAGAATAAAGTGCGCCTTTTTATGATGTCAAGACGGTGTCAGTTCACTCATGAACTCAAATCCAAACAAAACCACAAGTTTTAAACTTCCACTAAAGACGCAAACAAACATGCTGACGCTTTCAAGGAAATGTAAATTTGGGAGGTGAATGCGAAACCGATCAAAACTGAACAGCTCTGTTCACGCTTTGCACGATTAGGGCGCGTTCAAGCGGGGTTCTTCCTGTTGCGATTTTCACGAAATCTGAATCTTTGTGAGTGTTTGTTCTAATATTTGTAGTACATGTACACCGATTAAAGTGACCTTCCCCCCAGCAGCTACATTTTATAACTGCATGCATGACTCAAACGATTCAAGAAGCTTCTGTTCAATCGGAGATCTATCTAGATCACGAATCTGCTGCCATTCTCTGCGCCGATAGCACACGGCCAAATCAGTAAACAGCATACATGCCGGCGAGACGCCAGCCTCGATTGAACTTGTTGAGAACGAATTTTGATAAGTGTTGGTTAAAACTGTCCGAAATTTGAGTAAGGATTGCTTGCTAGGTACAGGCTACTGTTGTTTTGTACTTGTACAACGAGTTTATGAAGTTGGAAACACCGATATGCCGAGTCAAAATGTTTCATCGTCGATGGTGTTGACATCGGGAGCGAGTTCTCCCTGAGGAGTAGTAATACATGTACTTGCTCATCGATGACGACGGGTTTTTTGCCCAAAAAGGTTGTATCTCTGTTCTTTCTTTCTGAAAGAAAGAACCTTTTTGCAGGGAAGCATGCCTGATTGTCATGTGATGTCGTGCTCTGTGTCACATGATTTCTCAAGTACTAGTACAATACGGACACTTATTACACAGGAGAGATCAAAGAAAAAGATGCCGCCATGGATGATAATTACATTTTTTGCACACTGTGCATGCAGACTAAAGGTTGCTCTGTACTGGTGGCAGTGTGCAGTATGTGCAAACATGCATTGCAGACTCATGTGCTTTGTTACCGTCATTACAGATTTCTGGCACATTTTCCGATGATGAGTTTGTTGTTTATTGGCCAAGCTGTACGACTTCATAATGTTCACATTGTTATGTGCTGTTGGCAAAATTTTGCACACTCATGTAGAGAACAATTCCTTGGCCACAAATTGAGCTGCACGTGTTACATTTTGCTGTTGAACTCACCGAAGCGATGACGTCTTTTTACAAATATGCAAATTTTCAGTGAGTTAACTGTGAGTGCTTTACGTCTAAAAGTAGTAAGGAAACAGAGAGCGAAAGTGTGAGTTATGACTTTTCTCTGTGGTTTACGAGTCCACAAAAACACACTGCAGTTACATCATCAGTCAAAGACGCGCAGAAAGTGCATCATTTCAAACATTTGGAACTTATTCGTCAAGGCCGGTGCATAGCTATTTTGTTCACTTTTGGGGGTGAAATTTTATTTTGCTTGGATCTTGTAAAAAATGATCGCACAGAAAAATCTCTGCGAAATAATTATTTGCAAGTGCATGTTTGAATGCCCGTACATGAGCACATGCTTTGACTGATCTTCTTAACATCGTGCAGTTTCAACTGCTCTAAGCATCATTTTCTCACAAATCAGTGCTCAGAATTTTGAGGGGGTACATAAATCACTAGTCACCGTACCAGAAAAACAAAATGTCACCGAAAATGTATGCTATTACAGGTAAGAGTCTGAATGCTCGTGGTAAAAACAGCTTACATGATTAGTTCTCGTGGTAATTACCATGAACGAAACCATGAGAGGTTTCCCCATTTACAAGCCATATTGGGGTGAGGGGACGGGCGGTGTTTGTGGAGGGAAATGGGTGGTGGGGGTGGGTGGGAGGGAATATGATAATTCTTTGTACAATTTCCTGTATATGAGGGAGATTGGGCCTTTACGGCTTTTTTCCCGATGCCTCCTGTGGTGAGCATGAAAGCCTGGAAAGATTTGATTTAGTTGTTGTCTTTCTTTATGCTTTTGATTAGTTTGTATTTCTGTTTTCACTTTTGTGATATGTTTTGTTGTGAAATTGTTGCTTGGTTTATTTTCAGTTCAGTGCATGTGCTCTCTCCCTCTCTCTCTCCCTCCCTCTCTCTCTCTCTCTCTCTCCCTGCCTCTCTCTCTTCCTCCCTCTCTCTCTCCCTCCCTCTCTCTCTCTCTCACTGCACCTGATACACATACTTCCCTACCTATTCAACATTGTCAAAACTTTTGACCATATTCTGGCCTTGTTGAACAAGCTCTTGGTGTTTGTATTGGCTGCTCTCTCTCTCTCTCCCTCTGGGAGCCGGGGTGGTCGAATGGTACAGCGTTGGACTTCTAATGCTCCCGTTTTGAGTTCGTCGCTGCTGGGGCCAAATATTTGTGCTGGCTTTTTCATCGTTGCCCCGTCTTTGATATCACCCTATGTGGTGGAAAAGGACGTTAAACCCCAAAACACCCACCCACCCTCTCTCTCTCTCTCTCAGTGGCTGTATGCTGAACACCCGTCTCTATGACAACCTAGTTACGCATAACTACCATGCTGATTGTGATTGTGTACACATGTATGTGCATGTGTAAGGTACATTGTGTGTGTGTGTCACACATGCACAGATTTGAATGGACAAAAACTGCTCAGGAAATGCTTAAACACCTCCGCTATGCATGAGATTGTTATGATTCGCCTTTTGACACCCACACTGCCATTGAACACCCAACTGATGACGAATATGACTCATTGCTTAAAACTGACACGACAGCAACTGAAATAATCATGTGTATTAGGGGGACAGTTTATATAATAGGAGTTCTTCCATTTGTTGATGGCCATCGCCGTGAAGAATGTTGTCAGATAGTTGAAGTAACTTTTTTTTTTATTATAGTTTTGGCCTCACTTGTACAAAGTGAATTTGTGTATTAATCCTTTGTTGTGTGTCTGTCTGTCTGTCAGTGTGTCCCACAAAACTTCAACATTGTCATTTTCTCAGAAACTATGAAAAGCTGAGAAACCAAGCATGGCATGATGATAGACATCAATGAGACCTTTCCAGACACACCCTTTAGAATAACCTTGACTCTAGGTCGTGGTCATTAAAGCCACGTATTGTGAACTTCAGTATCAGCATTTGCTCAGAAATTACAAACGCCAGAGACATTGAACTGCTCCCGATAATAGACATTTACTGACAGATCCCTGTGAAATGACCTTGACTCAAGGTCAAGGCCATACAAGCTGTTTCTGGAAACACTTTAAAACTTTAACATTGGCCTTTTCTAAGAAATGTCAAACAGCAGAGGCACCAAACTTGGCATGATAATAGACAGCAGTTAGGCCTTCCCACGCATACCTTTTGAATGACCTTACCTCAAGGTCAAGGTCATGAAAGCTGTCGTGAATTTTAATGCCGGCGTTATCTCAGAAAGTACAAATAACAGCCATCAAACTCAGCATGATAATAGATATTGATGGGACCTGAACAGGTCTACCTCTTTTGAATAGCCATTTCTCAGGGTCAAGGCCAGTTTTTTTTTCAGAAATTGCAGATATCAGAGGTACCAAACATAGTATGGTGATAACAACAATGAGGCCTTTCCAGCGTACCATTTTGAAAGACCTTGACACTGAACTTGGCATGATGATAGGCAGTGATAAGACAATCATTTACGAACATGTTCTTTTAAATTATCTTGACCCATTTCACAAGTGGGCTGCTGCCTCTCTAGTTTTTATTTCCGTTTTGACCCATATGTGTAAGACGCGTCTTTTGTATCCTACAGATATAAAACAGAATGGGGGCATGCCTGACAAGGACAAGGGAAGCAACCAGGGCCAAGGACCAGCACTCTCTGGTTCAGCACGTGGCTTTCCTTCAAAGGTAGGAAAGGGGACAGGTGACACTGTGCGTGTGTGTTTGGGAGGGGGGGGGGGAAGGGGGGGGCATGCGGGGGTGTTGTCACTTGCATGTGGATGTGAGAGAGACGGACAGACATAATCTTTAACAGATTTGCTAATTTTGTGCAACTAGAGGTTACTTGTGCACATTTTTCACGCAAAATTATTGATGATAATGCGCGCGTGCACACACACACACACACACACACACACACAGAATTTGACTACGCAGGATGCATGTCAAACTCACGTGCAAGCGATGCACGTACCTCAGACTTGTCTTGGGTTGCTATTCTTGTATTTACAATTCCCCTTTCATTTTCATGGTTCACTACACACTGACTCACCGTGTTTCATGCAGACCACCAGTCAGCACTGTATTGACCACACATGTGAAAGGATTCAGTTTATATGACCTACTTGTCAATGCAGAGGTTCTTTGTTGTGCTTCTGTCAATGGCTGGTGTTGAATAGTTTGGCTTCTATTGGGGAATGTTGATTTAGATATATACATTGGCTACTCACAGACACATGGTAAATTTAGCCTTTGGCTAGAAATTTTCTTCCTCTGAAGCACTTAAAATCATGCCGAAATGCACCAAAGATTTTAGTCGATTTTTAAGAAATATGCAGGGGAGCAAATCCCTTCCTGTCACTCCTAGCATAATGCATGTGCAGACCAGACACGTGTTTTTGGCATTACCGCTTCGTCGCTAAATGCGACACACGTTTCCTTCTTTTGATATCGCGGACCATTGGAAGCCCTTGGTAATGTCCCCCCCCCCCCCAACACAACTTCCATTTCCTCCCCTTTATCTGCAGGCACCCCCACCCCCTCTCCCTCCCCACCCACTCTCCCCTCCACCATGACCACCCCACCGCCGCCCTGCCCTTTTTCATAAACACACGTACACCTCTCTCTCTCTCTCACACACACACACACACACACACACACACACACACACACACACATACCTTTCCCTCCTGTTTGTCATGAGGTAAAATGATTTGAGTAGTGTCCTGGCGTCATTCAGTGTGGGTGACAGCTAGGGCTCACTGCCTGGAAGTTGGATGAATAAGTTTAGCCCATTGTAACACTAACAGGGTTGGCTGCCTGTATGAGAGTTGGAATATTAGCACGCTCACAGCATTACTTTCAGCTAGAGCATGTTAAGAGCTGTTCTGGGCCAGACTGACCGACCTGCCTGTTCTCATTGCTCACTTGTGTTGCTCGCTGTTCGTGCACTTCGTGAAACAGTTTGTGAAAACCCTGTAACTGGAGTGAATTGCTCAGTGGTTTTTTTTGTGCTCAAGTGACTTGTACATTCGTGT
Source organism: Batillaria attramentaria (assembly GCA_018292915.2). Taxonomy (NCBI): domain Eukaryota; kingdom Metazoa; phylum Mollusca; class Gastropoda; family Batillariidae; genus Batillaria; species Batillaria attramentaria. The sequence continues at coordinate 860,507 of JACVVK020000165.1, forward strand.
TCATCTGGCAGTTGCAAATGGAGCGATTGCTGGCCTAGCACTGTAATGTGTGGGTCGGGAAAGTGGATTACTGTTAGTGGATTACTGTTAGTCTTGTGTGTCTGGACTTGAAATGGCTGAACCTCAGAATGCAGAACCAGAGAAGGTGAGTTGTATGGCCTTGGGTTGGGCCAGACACGGATATGGGGGTTATGTTCACAAGCGGTTTCAAGCTATGGTAAAGTAAAACAGTTCACAGTTTAGCTGTGCCACAACTGATAGGAACATCAGATTTCTTACACCAATCATCGGACAGTGAAAAATTAATGTATACACCATTTCCTGAACAATAACCATTTTTCATTTGTTTTCAAGTACCTGTATGTCACTCTTATACCATACCCCATGCCCCACCTCCCATCCCCTCAAACCCCCCCCCCCCTCCTCCCCACTGCATACTAACAGGGGTAAATATCTTGCATCTTTTCCCAGATTGCTACCTTTGGCTAAACAAATGCGTGTTTTTTCCTCTGAAGCACTTAAAATCAACCCAAAACACACCCAACTGCACATTTGTGAGTCTTTTTTTTTTTTTAAATCCTCCAAAACAGTGTTCTTTCCTCTGAAGCACTTAGAAACGTGCCAAAAGGCATGAGATTTTAGTCTACGTTTAAAAAAATTCCAGTCAAGCATGCTCCTGGACGCTCCTAGCAGACACGCACTCGTGACTTTGCCTCTTGGTTTGTATACATTTTTCTTCCTTTTGGCTCACAGACTGTTTTAAGCCCTGTACTACATCTCGATAAAATCTAATTTGTACCCCTTCGTTGACATTATCAGGCTGGGGGTGGAGGCAAGCCTCGCTTTGTGGCCGTGACGTCACTGGAAGATGTGCAGGCCATTCGTACTGTTGCCTTCCATCCGACAGGCAACTTCTACGCTGTGGGCAGTAACTCCAAAACACTACGCATCTGCTCCTTCCCGCATATTGAAAATCTCAGGTAGGGGAACGGAAAGGCTACAGGATTGTAAAGAAATTGAAGTCAGAAGTGAGGGCTTGCAAAATGTTGAATAAAAAGTGACCAAGTCTGCTGCACTAGTCTGAGAAAAGTATGAATGGCATGTAAAATTTATTTATCTGTAGCCAGTTGGAGGGGCAGTTCTCTCTCTCTCTCTCTCTCTCTCTGTATCAGATCTATTGAATGTACTCCTCATAATAACAGCATAGATTGCCTCATGTGTGTGTGTGTGTGTGTGTGTGTGTGTGTGTGTGTGTGTGTGCATTGAGTTTAAATGTGTAACTTGTTTCTACATTTTTTACCATCTATATTTCTGTAGCTTATAGATTACACACACACACACACACACACACACACACACACACACACACACACACACACACACACTCTTCCTTCGCTCATATTCTCGTAGTTTAGCAACGGCAAGTTCAAACATGGTATTTCTGCCAAAACTTTTACCGTTGGAAAATACAGATTATTGTTGTTGAAATTGTCTCTCTCTCTCTCTCTCTCTCTGAGGCTAAACATATTTCTAAAACATTTCACATCCCATACATAACAGTGGCAGAAGTCGGGAGGTATATTGAAAGCATGCCAAACAAAAAATCAACTGGAATTTATGGAATCAACAGTGAAGCCTTAAAAATGTCGTTACCACACACTATCGATTCTCTAACCTTTATTTTCAACCTTTGTATCGATCAAGGTTGCTTCCCAAATCTGCTTAAAAAAGCAAAAGTAGTACCAATTCCCAAGTCAAAAGATCTGAACGATATCAACAATTATCGTCCCATCTCAGTACTGTCGGCTTTGTCAAAGCCATTGGAGAGGCATGTTCACACTCATTTGCTTGAATTTCTTGAACAAAATAACTTCCTCAGTATTAGCCAGTCTGGGTTCAGACCAAACCATTCATGTCATACTGCGTTGACAGGTATAATTGACAAATGGCTATCTGCAGTAAATAACAATCTAATGTCTGGCACTGTTTTCCTAGATCTACGTAAGGCCTTTGACTTGGTGGATCACGGTATTCTTTTAAAAAAGCTTGAAGTCTATCAAATAGACAAAAGTGCACTGTCGTTCTTCCGCTCATATCTAGATGATAGAAAGCAGAGTGTCTATATCAACGGTAAATACTCCGCCGATGGGCATGTTCGTTATGGGGTACCGCAGGGGTCCATCTTAGGCCCATTGCTGTTTATCCTGTTTATTAACGACCTACCCCTGCATGTCACTAACACAAATGTAAACTGCGATATGTTTGCTGATGATACTAGTTTGCATGCTACCGGCAAACACGTATCAGAAATTAACATGTGTTTGCAAGATAGCATAAATGAAGTAGTAACATGGTGTCATGACAACCACATGGTCTTACATCCCAATAAAACACAAAGTATGCTAGTTACAACGCGGCAAAAACATCAGCGCCATCTGTCCCCATTAAACCTTTGTCTGAACGGCCAGCCGGTTCAGCAAGTTAAAAACCATCGATTTTTAGGTGTCGTTGTTGACGATCAGCTGAAATGGGAGGCCCAAATAAATGCACTGTGTAAAACTCTTTCGAAAAATGTATATTTACTTTCTCAGCTAAGGCACATAACTGATATCCATAGCCGAAAGCTGTTTTTTAACGCACATATAACCTCACATGTTACTTATGCCTCCACTGTTTGGGACGGGTGCAGCGATGTCCACATGGCCAGACTCAATTCGCTTTACAAGAGAGCTGTTAAAATGGTTCTTCCAGAACCTCTCCCAACTAGCGAAAAATTTAAAAAACTTAATCTTCTTAGCCTTGAACACCAGCTTACTTACAATAAGTGTGTATTCATACATAAAATCTTCAACGAGACAATGCCACCATATCTGGAAACTCTTTTTAATTTAAATCAGCAGCATGAGAGGACCTCGAGGAATGGCATCCTGCGCTTACCATTACCCCGTATTGACTTATTCAAAACAAGCCTTTCCTTCGCTGGAGCATTACAATGGAATTCTCTCCCTTCACACCTGAAACTAAATATATCTACTTCTACGTTTAAGCGTGCACTCAAACAGTACCTGATGGATCGCACGTAACGTACGTTACGCGGCAACTTGTTATTTTGATTTTCTATTTTACATCAATTCAATATTATATCAGTGATTTGTGCTTACAAAGGTCGTACGTGTGTGTGAATGCGTTTTGACCTGATGGACGTTTTTCTCTATGGTCTTGTTTCTTGTAGTTTAGTGCATAATACCTTTTATATCTTGCTCCCTTTTTTCCCTTAGTAGATAGTCTCTGTAGTATTAGCAACGGCAAGTTTGCAAACTGGCGAATTTCTGTCAAAACTTTTACCGTTGATAAATAAAGTTTCATCATCATCATCATCTCTCAGCGATTGTCAAATGTGTCAGGACCATGGTAGCCATTCGGACTACCGCCCTGAACAAAACTAGTAGCCCGAAAAAAATTCTGGAAGCCGGAGTGGCTGCTAGGTTTTGATTCATCTCAGAATTCCTGCTCGCCATTCGGGCTACCGCTGCCGGAGCTTTCACTCGCCCGACGGTAAATTTGGTAGCGAAAGCGAGCGGGCGAGCGCATTTGACGATCGCTGCTCTCTCTGTGAAAGTTTGCACATATCTCCCTCAGCCTTGTCTCCATACATCCATATTTATGTGTGCGTTTCTGTAGAGAAGACCATGTGACCCACGAGGCGAGCGTGGTGAGTAAGCACATGAAGCACCACAAGGGCTCTATCTACTGTTCTGCCTGGAACCCAACAGGCGACCTCATCGCCACGGGCTCCAATGACAAAACCATCCGTCTCATGCGATTCAACGCAGATGCTCTCAGCACAGAAGGTGAGCAGGAATTTTACTTACTGTCTTGATCATTATTATTATTATTTTTTTTTCATGTTGTTTGAGCTCAACTTGAATTCTTTACCCTAAAGGAGGAATAGAGGCGATTTGTAACTAGCAGCGTACATTTGCAGCACCGCATTTCTGCTGAGCCATTTTGTCCAGTCATAATGCTGTATTTGGTAAGCCTGTGGATTCCTTTCCTTGCCGATTCGCTATGGCTGACATGCTACAATTCACATACATCTCTCCTTCTTGAATACTTTTGTTAACAACAGCAGATGGTTTTGACTTCAGACTTTCTGTACCTAAAGACCATGGACCCTCAAAATTTACAAAAGGACCCTGAAAAATATGGAGAGAGGATCCCAAGGACCCTTGTATTTTCAAATCACAGGCAACACTGGTGTGTGTGTGTGTGTGTGTGTGTGTGTGTGTGTGTGTGTGTGTGTGTGTGTGTGTGTGTGTGTGAGGGAGTGAGTGAGAGAGAACCTGAAAGAGTAACATATTATTATAAAAATGCTTTTCTTTTTTTGCTCCAACCCTTGTCTGTTTTGTTTTCGTAACGTACAAGAAGTCTGAAAACAAAGATCGGTGTATATAGATGATATTGATATTCCCATTGACCATTACGCACCTGATCATTTTTATGCGTCGTTGCAGGTCCAGGGACGGAGTTAGCTTTCCATGATGGCACGGTGCGCGACGTTGTTTTCATGCAGGACATGACCAATCGCATGTCGTTACTTATCAGTGGGGGTGCTGGCGATTGCAAGATCTACGCCTCCGATTGCGAGACAGGCACTCCCATTAGGGCCTTGACAGGACATGGAGGTGGGCTGAAGAATAATATAACAGGCTGTATTATGTTTAAGTGTTTTACCCGATTGTTTGGCCGTGATTTGAACCCAGTGTGCACGCTCACATGAATCACATGCATTCACTCCCACACCAGACACAAAAATAATTCTTAAAAAAAAAAAAATCTTTTCAAAGTGTGTTTTGTTGTTTGGTTTGTAAAACTGTTTAAAAAATTCATACTTCTACATTAAAATTTACCAACACATGTAGATTACTGTGACAGTGGAATCTTCCAGAACAAACTGGTCACGCTTATGTCATTTATACGTCTTCTGTTTGAACAGGGCATGTGTACGCCCTTCACACATGGGGTGGCTGTATGTTCGTGAGCGGCTCGCAGGACAAGACGGCCCGCTTCTGGGATCTTAGAGCCTCCACAGCCATCACTGTTGTACCAGCGCCCTCTGGTGAGTAGCAAGACAATGGGATTTGGTCGAGTGGTTAAAGTATCCGGCTTCGGATCCTGAGCCACCCGGTTCAGATCCCTAGTGGGCAGGAGTTTGGATGGATTTTTCCTTTCCAAATCGAGTCAACATCACGTGCAGACTTGTTTGCTGTGCCTGGCCCGCCCTCGTGTACACACATTGAACATTTTGTGTTCTCGTAGTATCTGTTTCTGGAACTTATTTGCACACCATGGACATTTTAACCTTTTTGTTCCTCAAACATTATTCATGTCCATGTCTGTACAAAAATCAATCAGTCACAAAAAGGTTATCTACGTTCATCCAGGCAGCGCATTTGCGTCCGTCTGCGTGGATCCCTCCGGTCGTCTGATGGCGTCTGGGCATGAGGATGGGGTCGCCATGCTCTACGACATTCGGGGGGCAAAGGTCGTGCAGAGCTTCACCCCTCACACCAGTGAATGCCGCTCGGCCCGTTTCTCCATGAATGCGTACTACCTTCTGACCGTCGCTTACGATCACAAAATCATTCTCACCGATCTGCACGGTATGTTGCAAGTTTAGTTAGTTGTTACAGCTGGACATAATAATGATGATGATGATGGGTATTACATGTATAATAATAAATAATCAGTTGCCCTACGGGGGATAAATAAAGTTTTTTTTTTGACAATAATACGTGTAATAGTGAGTATTGTATAGGTGCTTTACCCCATTTCATGATTCGGCTCAAAGCTGAACCCAACACGCATGCTCACGTGAATCACACACATTCTCTCACACACACTGGACATAAACACATTACAATCATGTGGTGCGAAGGGTCAGCTCAGCTGTTTGAATTTCGGAATTGCATTTATTTTTCAAATTTGGTGGGCTGAACATTTCCAAAGCAGAGGGGGAGGAGGCCGGAGTACCCGGAGAGAACCCCCGACGATCGGCCCGAATGATCGGTGCCACATACGAGAAGGAAAAATTCTTTGCCCCGAGTGGGACTCGAACCCCTGACCTCTCGCATTGGTGACAAGTCTCTTAACCACTAGACCACCGACCGCCCCGCCGCTTCCCCCAGATTGTCAGCTCAAAGTGCCGCAAACTGAACCCAATACGCAGGCTTATGTGAGTCACACGCATTCTCTCACATTTACATCAACACATCGCATCAACACATTACAGTTTCGTGGTGCCAGTGGTCAGCTGAGTTAATTATGCCAGGATGTACAGAACCGGTCTATTATCAGTATCACATTAGAGACGTCAACCCAGGATAAATATTAGTGTGTCGAGCTTGTCATTTCGTACATGTATGCTTCTCTCGTCGCAGGAGATCTGCTTCGCTCTCTGCCCAGTGTTGTGGTTGGTGAACACAAGGACAAGGTCATTCAAGGTCGGTGGCATCCCAACCATCTGGCGTTCGTGACGACAAGTGCGGATCGTAGTGCTGTGTGCTGGGCACTGCCCGCTGTTGCCGACCAGTGATCACATGACCTGATGGGGTCTTTTTCACATCATCCTTACTGCAGAGACTGTGCTGTACTGTGTGCGAATAGGATCTTATACATGTAGCAGAAATATTCGAGTCTCCGAGTTTGACGACAAAATTAAATCCAGTGTCCACATATTGAGACTGATTACATGATGTGACTTATTCATTTATTGATTTATTCACTTACTCTTTTATTGATTTATTGACTTATTCTTTTACGTATTTATTCCTTTTATTCTTTTATTCATGCACTTTTTCTTTTGTTGATTGGTACAACTATTGACTCATAAAACATTAAAATTTTACTTGAGAATTAGTTTTCTGTTTTCACGGGACATGGAGCTGTGTTCTTCAAGAATCAAGAGAAATCATCAGTCGACTAGCAGCTGGTGAGTTTTTGACTCGTAGTTCTTCAACATGTATTTGCAGTTTGTACAAGCATCGTTTCTTTTGGGGGATACAGCAGGAGGGGAGGGACGCAGAACTTGTGGACAGTTTTTATCCACGTGCATTTCATGTTTAGCGGCCTTTTTTATGGCTGTGCATGGAGTCGGGAGTGAGTGGCTTTGGAAACAAAATTTAAACATGCAGCAGAAATGATATCTGTAGTTGCTAGTTGCATCTAGATCAGTTGTATCGAGCTTACCTGATGCGCATCTTGTACAAAGAACAGAGCTGACTTGGAGGAGTGACTTCCATTGTTCCAGCAAGCCCTCCCCCCCCCCCCCCCCCCCCCCACTCCTGTTGATTCTCTGACACATATTATGACAGACACCAGTAATGGTTTGTATTCACGTTAATTGTTTATGTCTCAAGTGTGCACCCAGTATAGAGCTCTGTAAATTTAACATGGCTTGCCTTGTCACTGCTTGAGCAAATAATTGCCTACCACAATATGTTCACCTCCAGCCTTTTTTTTTTTTAGTAGAAGAACAAAATTGGCACAAGAAGGGTATCTTTGAATGGATTGTAAATAAGTGATTACGATCTAGTCAGGTTTGCTGCACTGAATGGTGTTGACTTTGGTGTTCCTGCGTGATTTCCATATGCTTTTCACTCTGTATTTGCATCCACACTCATTGCCGTACCTGTAATTTTGCTTTCTGGAGCTTACGAAACATCTGCAGCAAAGCTTCATATCATTTGAATTGTAATATCCTGAAGATTGTCCAAGGCGGATGTATGATAAGAAAGTAATCGGACATTGAAACAAATGACTGGATTTATGACCAGTGTCCAAGCCTTGCCTTACTAGGCGTGGTTGTGGCAGTTCATACACATGTACTGTAAAATCTCTGTTGGATCTGGTGTTTTTTGATTGATTGATTGAAAGTACTTTCTTCATCCCTAAAAGGGAAGTTGCTTTGGCCCATAATACAACTCGCTTTACAAATACTAAAACCAACAAAACATGGCAAGAATTAATAGCATAAAATCAACTGTGCATAATTTAAGCTAATTGTAGTTCTAACCTACCTCTCTCTCTCTCTCACACACACACACACACACACACACACACACACACACACACACACACATCTCAACCACAGATTCTGAAATAAATCATCATGTAAAAATTTCATTAAACACGGATATTGCATGTAGTAAAAAATAATTTTTTTGCTGAGCAAAATGGCAGAGTAACGTCCTTAGTGAATCTTTGTACTTGTGTTACGTGTTCTGGACTATACATCCACACATCAGGTTGTTAAAACGAAGGGTGTGTCAAAATTTCATGTTGTTGCCATACAATGCATACTATTCCTTTTGCTTGTAGCATGCCAAGGGAGGTCACATTCTGTTTTTCGGTGAGCTCATCCAAGATTACATCGTGTCATTTGTTCACATTTCTTCAGTATTTTGGATAGACTTGTCTGACCAGTTAAGGGTTCTGAATATAACCAGTGTGGGAATCTGCACGTCTCTTTGTCGAGGAGAAGATGAATGATGATGATTGCCGGCCAGGGGAAAATGTTCCTGTGTAAGTTCCGTCGTACGAATTGTCGCTGTCATTTTTTTCTGCAGTTGATGTTTGTTTGGTGGTTTGTTGTTGTTGTTGGTTTTTGTTTGTTTGTTTTGTGTGTGTTTGTTGGGTCTTTGTTTTTTTTTTTTTTTTTTTTTTTTGGGGGGGGGGGGGGGGTGTTAGGGTTGGTTTTGTTTGTTTTTGACGATTTGTATCTTAAACATACTATACCGTGTCCAGTACCTTTCATTTCATAGTATTTGGTTTTGGATTTTATCTGTATGATTTCTGGTGTCATCTGTTTCTCACCCCAACCACACCATTGTGAGATGGCACATGTCATGCAGCCAGTATTGTTTGGATACCATTGTGTATTAGTTTTGGTAGCTCCTGAAGTGAAACTGTGGATACAGAACACAAGATTGAAGCTACAAGTCATGTTTTACTTTTCTTTTTAATCTTTGGAATTTATTTTATTTTTGGGTACTGTACCGGTAGTACATGTGCCGGTAAGACTGGTTTGTTGAGTGCGACATCAAACCATGAAGAGTATGAAAATCAGATCTGGTAACACATGAGGTTCCTTTGGTTTTATTCTTTTTTTTTTTTTTTTTTTTCCGCGTTTAATGTTTGGATTCTTCAGGTTATTCTCATCCCAGGTTATATATGTCTGCATAGCACTGCACTCAAGGACAACTATAGTTTGCCCAGGTACTGACCTCCTTTTCATGGGTATTGACATTTTTTGCATGGGTATTGACTTCCTTTGCATGGTTATTTGTTTCCGTTGATGGTTTCCCAGTGTGCGCATGAACATTTTCCGCCCATTTTTTTAAAATACTTTTTTTCGCCAGCAGTTGTGGAATTACCAGTGTATTCAGAGGCTTCTTTCTGTGATAACAACAGCAAACCGAACATGTATACAGATGTTCGGAGCTTTGCTGCGTCCGTGGTTTGTTTTAGTTTCGCCAGGCATTTTTGTCAGATTGTGTTCATTTATTTGCGCTTTCAAGTTTGAAGCTTAATAGTTGTACATATATATATATGAATCTTGTGTTTCATGGTAACCATGAGTGTCATATAATGGACTTTGAAGATCTGATTTTTTGTTTTAGATAGATGGATCTCTGCACTCTCGAATTAAAGATTTTCTTTACAGTATGATTACAAGTGGTTCATTGTTCATAGGTCCTTAAGAAATGTACAGATTTACAGTTCTTTATCACATTACATTTGCACTGTGTATCTGCAGTAGCAAAAAACCAGTCAAAAGAAAGCAACCGTCTGTTAGTATGGTTTTGGAAAAAAAAAACAACCAAAAACCTCTTAGCATAGAGTTAATAATAATGATAATTCTTCCATAGCGCTGTAACCTATTGATAATTGATAGTTCTAAGTGCTTAAAGATGAACCAGTATAGCAAGTGAAACGGAAGAAATATATACAAAAATAGACAGAGCCATGCGGTCAGGGCAATGACGTGCACATGCTGAGAACATTATATGCAAACAATGAAATGGTGCTCAACCAGATGAGTTTTAAGATTTTTCTTGAACGTTTCAAGAGAAGGTGACTGGCAGAGAGAATGAGGAATTCCAGGCTAAGGGAATGTTAATGATAAGTAGAGTTGAAACCAAGGAAGAATTTCCTGAACAAATACGCAGACACGTTAAACATGCACACAGACTGCCACGGTGGCACCCAAACACACACACACACAGTGCCACTGTGGCACCCACACCCACACACACACACACACACAGTGCCACTGTGGCACCCACACCCACACATGAAATGTATGATACTGTGTACAGTGTAAGAAGAGATGGCTGAAGCTGTGCACACCTCATGGTGCTCTGCACTTCGCCTTGTGTTGGCTGTCAGCATGTGACAGGCTGGAACTGTGCCTGAGTCCAAGTGGTTCTTCTCAGTAGACACACGGTTTAGTTTGGAGGATTTCCTTAGTTGGCTAAACATTTTCCTCAAACAACCTGCCCCCCCCTTCCACCCCCTCCCTCCCGGGGGGGGAGGGGGGGGGGTGCTTGTGATGTCCCCAGACTCCTTAGCCTAGCAAAGTGTGTCACTCATGACTTGGGACAAATTCATACAAGCTAGTGTTTCTTCATTTCCAATCAAGGACTATTTTAGGTCTTGCAGACAACACCAAAACTGCTCTGAACAATTAGTCTAATTATCTATATGTCTAAGATGGACTTTAAATGCATGTGAAACTGGTGTTCAGAGGAGCCCGCATTTTTTCAGCTGCCCAGTTTTTACAGCTAAAATTTAAATTACCGTATAGACGCTGATCGGAAATGGAAACCGGAAGTTGAAATTTGCTATTGTCTACAGCAGTCCGGCCATGTCTAATGAACCATGACATGTATTGTTAATTAACAATAAAATCATTTCTGGACATACAATCTGGAAACTTCAAGACTGAACTTGTATTTTGAGTTGTGTTTTTTTCACTCAGTATGTAGACTATAATTCTGTGTGTGTGTGTGTGTGTGTGTGTGTGTGGCGTCACAGTCTAAGCACGGCTGCACAAAGCCACACGGAATTATTGAATAATACACAAACTGTAATAATCATGACAATAATTTGTTTCTAGAAAGTCTGATACAGCCGGTTCAAATTACAATAGCATAGGATAAATACAAAGAGATTAGACGTAGACATACTGCCGTGAAGAATAAACTATGGTCACGTTAATTCCAGTGCCTTTGTTTAGTAATTCACCACTGAGATCCTCTGCTGCTGTTTGGAGGCCTCTCACGCAGTTTCTTCTTCTTCTTCTTCCATTTCTTGTTCCTCTTTGTCTTCATTTCATGTTGTTTCTTCTAGTTTGAACAACTTTCTTCTCATTTTTTTTCTTCTTTTTAATGTACCATTTGCCATCTTGAAAGTGAAGTCCCCAACTTTGTATCTCTCTTTTGGTTTTGTTATTGTTGTTATCACTTTATGGATCGCAGTGTGTAATTTTCGCCCACGTTTTCGCTTCATTTGAGTTTTAAAATGTTCCCAAAAAGACTGAAATATCTGGATGCTGAAAAACATTCCCCAAAATATGAAACGGAAAAGTATGACCTATTAGATTACATCTCTTTTCTACGACATCGGTTTTTCGTTGGGCATCGAGACGAGGGTCGCTGCAGCAGACGACCGCGAAGTGAATGCTGGTCGAAAAGCGGGAATCCAAGATGGCGCCGGCTTCGTCGGCTAAGGCAAGTGGAATTCCCGATTTCCAAAAATAAACGGCAATCGATCGCCGATGGGAGAAAAAAGAAGAAGAAAAAAAACCCCGATGGAAACAACAGCGACAACGCACAATGGTCGGGCAGTGACTTGTCCTGCTGGCTGTTCGTCTCATTACCGTCATCTTTGTAGCGGCAGTCACCAATGAAATGTGTAGCCTGGTATAAATTACTATAATGCTCGATCTCCGTGCTGGCACTGGTAACGGGTTTGCAGTCGTCAGGTTTGGGAGTTCATTGCCTGCAAGATTCCTTCTGTTGTGGGCTAGGCCTAGCGTTGTGTTGGCATCAACAGAGACGACAAGACCGTCTTTCTTCCGCAGCGACTGAGTCAGGTACGTGGCTGAACACTGATACTTCAAGTTACTGAACGCAAGTTGGCATACTGTGGATTATTATTATTTTTTTTTTGGTGGTGGTTTTTTTTTTGGCGTGCCTACTAAACTAAGTTGAGTTTATTTATTTATTTATTATTATTATTATTATTATTCATGCTTTTAATTGTTGGTTCAGTGTGTACGGTATTTCTCTGCTCATGGCCCCGGACGCGGCCTGGATTAAGTAGATATGCCGTTGAAGTCAAGTTGATTTTGACGAATTTGAATTATTTACTGTACCGCGTACACACTGGTTTGTGAAAAGGGGTCTACGAACCGTAGTAAGCGCTTATGCCTTTAGGCTGTTTTACCAGCTCAGAGTGACTGGATAATCCTATTGATGACTCGATTTTTTTTTCTCAGTGTTCTCAGTTCAAGTTTTTAACTTGATTTGTTTGTTTGCCAGGTTTTCAAATTCAAACTCAATTCAAACATACTTTGTTTGTCCATTAAGGTTTAAAATGGAAAATCAGTCGTCTTTGCTCTCACAGCTCGAAACAAAATAATTATTTCCTCATTTTTTGTTTCCGTTTTTGACTTATGATCTCTGTGAACATTTGTGATATAACTGGTTTAACTGGTTTAATCAGGATTTGGATTTCAGTTTCCAGACCAGTTTAGCGTAATTTACACACACACACACACACACACACACACACACACACACACACACACACACACACACACACACACACACACAGACGGAAATAACGGACAGACAGCGTCGGACAGAATGACTGGGAACTGCGGATTGCATGACTGAGCACTGACCCAACATAGTAGGCGGCCTGCAGTAAGTCGATCCTGTATATATGCTGCAGACCACAGCCTGACTGGCGCGGTGACAAGAGAACTCAATATAGTGTAGCTTGGTTACCGTGGCTTAAAGGTCTACAATCTCAACAAAGAGTGTGTGAAAAAAATCCGACTGTGCAAAACTGTGATGCCCGCACAGCCAACTCTGTCACAGTTACAGAGTTTTTAGCGGCCCTGGAACCTCTATAAATGCCAAGGGCAGCCTGATTTCACAGCTCAGTTTGCGTTTTGACATTGAGCCGGCGAGAAAGATCGTGCAGTGGCAAGTCTTCTCGAGCAGCACACAACGCTTGCTAGACGCTGCAGCGATATGTCTAGCTCACTGACCAAAACGACAATGAAGTGACTGCAGTGAACTCACGTTGTGGTTTTATTAGGGTCTCCGCAGCGTTGCAACTGTGACAGAGTCCCTGCATTATGCAGGAGCTGCAGTTAAAACGAGAACAACAAATAACATAGAAACAACAACAACAACAAAACCCAAACAAAACAAAACAAAACAAAAAACCCAATTAAAAAACACAAACACAGTGTTCAAGTTACGGCGTTTTGTTGAGATTGCAGACCATTAATTGGAACGGCAGTTCATGGGCGCCGGGATCAGTGACTGGACTATGATGTAGTTGTGAACTTGAATGGGAACGGTAATTCATGCACTTCTTTGGTATTATACTGACTCGACGCTGTTGATTGAGCTGGCTTACTGATGTGACCACTGTAAAATGGAGGGGGGTGGGGGGAATTAAGGAGGGGAAGGGGGCTTTACAAAATAAACGGCAATTAGGGACCTAGAATTACCCCTCCCCCACCCTCTGCCCTCACCCCCTCCTCTCGCATAGGCCATCCGCTGTCTCTGCCAGGGGTCAAGGACCCGAGCAGGTGTCACCTAGAAGTGCCATCGGGTATACCCGATCCTTGTTCGTGTGTGCGTGTGCGCGTGTGTGTGCGCGCGCGCGCGCGCGCGCGCGCGCGCGCGCGTGTGTGTGTGTGTGTGTGTGTGTGTGTGTGTGTGTGTGTGTGTGTGTGTGTGTGTGTGTGAGTACTGGACTATCATATATTGTATATTTCTCCAGTTTCCGGCGTTCTGGAGGAAACTTCCACACAGAACTGCAATAACTTGACTGACTCTGAATGCGGCTGCAAGCGAGATAATCAGTGATCACGTAACACCCTATTTATAAGATATCCATTCTCGCCAATTTGAATTTGATGAATTGTATGTTAGAAAAGTGTGACGAGAAACTAAATAAACTGATCGGGTAATTATTACAATAATGTAGATGAGACAAGCACGGTTGTCACAAACAGGAACTGCTACCCGACACTGACGACAGCAAAATCTCAGTAAAGTCAATAATTACGTCAGTTTCTGTTGGCAGAATGAGTGACGTATGAATATTTTTCACTTTTTAACCATTGTCGACATTTCGACGCCTCACCGTAGACATCATTTGGCCCACTGTTGACACCACAGTATTAGTAAGGGACATGCAAAATGTCGTCTCAGTTGTGAAAGAACCAAACCTATTTCATGAGCAACCAATATACAAAGCAGCCCCTACTTAAACGAGCTATGTCTATCTTTGCTGAGCCTCCTTATGTTTCACTTGTGAGTTCGCCTGTGCGAACGAAATACTCGATGATTAGTACAGCTCTTAATGCGATACAATTTTTTTTACGCTTTGCGCGTGCGGTCAGTCGAACATTCAATTTTCAGTTACGATTGTTGTTTCCCTACTGTCGCCGCCGCGTCATCGAGGGCGCTTCTGATGGCTGAGTGCCAGCATTACAGACGCTGTCACTGTCCAGGCGTGTAAGTGGTGTGATAATAGACTCACCATAAAAACAGCGAAGAACGATCTGTGAGCATGGACATGGCGGCATTACTGAGCCCCTTCAATTTTATTGCCCCCCCCCCCCTTCCCCCATCCACCAACGATGTTAAAAAAATGTGTGTGAGTCTCTTGATCAAATTTAAGTTTTAATTTCTAGAATTCCCCGCTGTATTTCAGACAACATGCTACGGCACGGCTTCCTGCCTCCTGGGGGTCGGCGACTGTGTTACACGTGTGGCAAGCCCGGCCATATCTCCAGGAACTGTCCCATTGTCCGGTGTTATAAGTGTCAGCAGCTGGGACATTTAGCAAAGAACTGTCCCGGTCCACACAGTTCTCGCCGCCCACAGTCTGGTCACGTGACAGGCGTCAGTCAAAACCAGAGACAAGGTGTTCGGAATTCTCATGCTCGCATCTGTACACGGACAGCACACGGCGCCAGTACATATCGACAGAACGCACAGCATATTCAGTCTCAGGGCTCTATACCGACAGCACGAGGCACAAGTCAGCCTCAGGGTTCTGTACAGACAGCACAAGGCACAAGTCAGCCTCAGGGTTCTATACACACGACACAAGGCACAAGTCAGCCTCAGGGTTCTGTACAGACAGCACAAGGCACAAGTCAGCCTCAGGGTTCTGTACAGACAGCACAAGGCACAAGTCAGCCTCAGACACCAGTAGATGTGGCCGAAAACCTCTGGCTTCAGTCTGTACATGACTGGTACCCCAACCTCCACAGTCAAACCTACTTCCTTCCTCCGCTTCACTTCAACAGAGTGCAGTACGATGTACAAACAGTATCAGGAACACCAGTGCTAGTTCCACAGGTAGGATCAGATCAGCCAGGCCAGGTGCCCGTTAACGTTCCCAGTGGACCACCCCGTCAGCCAAACCCTTCACCCCTTGCATCACAAATGTATCAGCCAGTCCCCCCTGGTGACCCTCTGCGGCCAGTTTTTGACTGTGATGTGAGGGAAGATCGCGCGCTGCAGCAGGTGCTTCAACGTCTGCAGCAACTGGCGGAGAGGAGGCAGGAGGTCATGATGGTACTGTCCCGGCTTGATTTCAGGAAATACCTGGACGACCAGGTAGATCCCATCACTGCTGCAGCTACCCGCCTGCTCCCACGACCCGCCGCACTGGGTACTGCAAAAGGGGACTTCGACGTGTTGATAATAAATTCCAAACACGGTCTGATCGTGGGAGAAGTGAAATCAGTGGGAGACAACCCCCAGCACACCACTGACCAGGCGGTGGTGGCCAAAGTACAGAGGGCTGTGAAGCAACTGAACACAGCTCACAATCTGTTGGGACGTCTTGTGTCAGACTTGGGGCCCATCAACATCACCAAGATACTGATGTTACCCAACGTGACGACAGCACAGCTGGTACAGGCTATTGACACAAACCCTCAGGTCCAGCAGGTGATATCTCTCTCTCTCTCTCTCTCTCTCTCTCCCTCCCTCCCTTGCATGCTCCTTACATCACTGGAATAGGCAAGGAATGATTTTCAGGCATGTTTGACTTTGAGATATTATTTAATATTAAGGCTCTTACCAAATTAAATCATAAATATATCACCAAACACATGTCAAGAAAAGCCTACCGGAAGTGATGGTGGATCACTTTAGACAGGATGTGTTTGTTTTATGGTCTATGCTTGTAGTGAGTTCTAAGGGGAAAAACTGATGCCGCTTATAAAGCTCTGAGGCTGTTCGCCAAATGAATAGTTCCTTTTGGACATTGTGACCACTTTCGTGACTTTGCGGCTTCTAATAGAAGAGAAATATGACTTTCTTTGGCCTGACGCTTCTATACCTGTACTACACGTCCATACGACCACGTCGCTAAATATAGCCACTAATCAGCGCTGTCTAGTAGGTCTTCAGTCCACAACCTCTTCTTCTTCTTCTGCGTTCAGTGTTTGTTGGTTGCGTCAGACCAAGAGTTTGGTTTTTTCAATGAAGGCAGCAGTCATCTGGAGGTCGGGTAAGGAGCCCCAGAGTTTCTGCTGCAGGGTAGAACCAGTTGGCCAGGTCTCTGTCCTAAGGGTTTGGAAGGTTGGACAGAACTGCAGGATATGATCAGGTGTTTGAGGGCCAGTGCCACATGGGCGCTCGTCTGTGTGGGACACTCGCAAGCGGTGGAGGTGACTCAGTAGTCTGCAGTGTCCGGTGCGGAGGCGAAAGAGGATGGTCTGTTGCTTTCGGGGGAGATTATGGATGGGATCCTTTCGTGTGGGTGGGGACATCTTGTCCACAACCAAATACTGTCGTCTGCTCAGTACGCGGTACGCTTCTGCGTACGTACAACAACATATACGCCAACCAGAGTCACCACAATGGTTTCACATGCTGTATTGTAACCCAAGTGATTCTGATGTACGGATAAAGCGCATTCCATGAAAATTGTCCACGTCGTTGTTGTATGTCTTGCAAACGTACTGATACTTAAGCGTACCGTCGTACACGTGTGTGTGTGTGTGTGTGTGTGTGTGTGTGTGTGTGTGTGTGTGTGTGTGTGTGTGTGTGTGTGTGTGTGTTCCAGGACCTCTGTCAATGTGTGGGAGCAACAGATACCGCTGCCGCTGTGGCCCGCTGTCTTTGTGCCGACAGTTCCGAGTGGTGGGAACGAAGTGTGACAGACCACGGCCAGGACACAAACATGAGTCCACAGCTTTACGAACGACTAGTCGCTAGGTGGGTTTAAAGATCTGCAATGTTAAAAAACCCCCACAAACAGTGTGCTTTTAAAAACCAAAACAAACAAACAAACAAACAAACAAACAAACAAACAACAACAACAACAACAACAAAAAAACACATAACAACAACTAACTATACGACTGTGCAAAATGCACAGTCAACTCTGTCACAGTTACAGGATTTTCCACGTCCTTGAAATTTGCTATTAAAATCAAGGGCAGCCTGATTTCACAGCTCAGTTTGCGTGTTGACAGTGAGCGAGAAAGTTCGCAGTGGCTAGTCTTCTCGGGTTTTTTTTTTTTTTTTTTGCTTCATCTGGTGATGCTGTGTACTGATATTTCTTTGTAAAACACACATGGATTGAGAAAAGTGTTGAAAAGTGCTGCACATGTGTCATAGAGTGGACGAAAGTGTTTGGATACTTCCTCAGAGCCATTGAACTCTTTCGATTTTTTTTATATTTGCGGAAAAGAATGTTTTGAAATTTTGCTGACTGCACCAGAAAGGGCAAGTTCTTTCACAGTTTTTTGTTTTTTTGTTCTGTCATTAGACCTATTACTTTTTTTACATTCAAACAAACAAACAAACAAACAAACAAACAAAACCCCCCGCCGAAAATGGTGCGTTATGGACGAAACAAATACAGTTATCCTGTAATGCATGCTAATCAGAGTGCAGCATAGCATGACTTAGTGTGTCACAGTGTGTGTGTGTGTGTGTGTGTGTGTGTGTGTGTGTGTGTGTGTGTGTGTGTGTGTGTGTGTGTGTGTGTGTGTGTGTGTGTGTGTGTGTGTGTGTGTGTGTGTGTTCTGTCCTTACGCCACAAGATACGTCAACACTTTATGGAATTGTCTTCTTTCTCTTGTTCTTCTTTCTCCATCAGAACTTCCATTCCCTGTTTTCAGCGTCGTAGTACTACAATAGTTAATTATGTTAAAATTTCCCGTAAACATCTTTCCTTCTAGCACTCCTAGCGTATGTTGATGTTGGTCAGAGGTACGCTAGATTAGTAGATAAGTACCAATCAGGATGTATGTGTTCTTCGGTCCGTCATTGTTTCAGGTTCTGTGGTCCCGCCACCTCCATAGAGGTTCCGACTGTAACCACCCCAAGACGCACTGTGGAGCTGAGAACCTTGGCTGAGGCGATCGCTTTCATGGGCCTCAGGATGGCCACACTGACGTTATACCCGGAGCAGGTGGACCTGATAGACAATCAGCCTGCGTTTGAGAAGGTGTTTCTATGGGGCCCACCAGGTAAGAATGAACTGACACATTTTCAACACACACAGAGCGGCCCGTGCCACGTTGGACACACATGTTCTCACTTGAATACCGAAGTTAAGCAACGCTGGGCCCGGTTAGTACTTGGATGGGTGACCGTCTGGGTATAGGCCGGGTGCTGCTGGCCCCGGTCCGGGCAAGAATTTGGTGTGAGATTTCTCCTCACTAAATCGAGTCAAAATCATGTGCAGACTCGCTTTCGGTGCCTGTTTCGGCCCGCATGCACGTACCATCAAGTGTGCACGATAAAGATCCCAATTCCATCATTCGGAAAAAAAGGAGTAGGCCGAAATGGCCGATGGGTTGGAAACACAAACACACGCATGCAGAAAAAAAAGGGTGGCACCGGTTCATGGCGACGCGCTTCGCCCGGGGGAAGCAGCCCGTATTTCCCCTACTACAGTAGTGGGACGAAGAAGAATTCCAATCCAATCCAATCCACAGGACGGTTGTTTGTGTTGTCATGGGACTAATTTGGTCTAGTGGTTAAGGTATCCGACCGGCTTCGGACCCTGCGCTGCCTGGTTCGAGTCCCTTGTGGGCAGGAATTTGATGGGATTTTTCCTTTGCAAACCGAGTTTTCTTGGATAGCTGTAGTGACATGATCCTGCAAAAACTAAAATGTGGAAGTGGCCTGCGAAATGCGTGCAGTAAAACATTTTGTCTCTCCTTGTGGTGTAAAGGGCATTCCATGAGAAAATGTAATTCTCACACACACACACACACACACACACACACACACACACACACACACACACACACACACACACACACACAGAGTTTTAATACACCCCTTTGTTCTGTTCAGGGACCGGGAAAACCGTCACTCTGTATTTAAAAGCCCTGCAGTGGAGGAACTGAGGAAAAGACGTTCACCTGTTGAGTTCACACAGAGAGAGTCGCGCAGCCATTTTACAAATTGAACATCAACTGCTACACGCCCCGGGGGGTGGTCCAGCAGCAACACCAGCAGCCGCCCCGGGGGGTGGTCCAACAGCAACACCAGCAGCCGCCCCGGGGGGTGGTCCAACAGCAACACCCGCAGCCGCCCCGGGGGGTGGTCCAACAGCAACACCAGCAGCCGCCCCGCGCATCCACCGCCATATGTATAAATTCGACAACGAGGGAGAAGTGGAGACCGCTGTCAACGAACTGGCGGCAGCGTCAAATGATGGAGAACTCTTTGTCGTTGTCGATGAGGCTTTCCGTGGATAGTAAGTTGTAGCTCTCTGTGAACTGATCTGTAAACAACTGGCACATACCCGCCCAATCTGCTTTGGAAATGTTCAGCCCACCAAATTTGAAAAAATAAATGCAATTCTAAATTCCGAAATTTAAATAGCTGAGCTGACCCTTCGCACCACGTGATTGTAATGTGTTTATGTCCAGTATGTGAGAGGATGCGTGTGATTCACGTGAGCGTGCGTGCTGGGTTCAGTTCGCGGTGCTTTGAGCCGATTCATGAAATTGGGAAAAAGCGCCTATACAATACTATTATCATTATCATTAGCGTTAGTCATCATTATCGTCAATATCATTATCATCATCAATTTGGTTTTTAGAGAGAGAGAGAGAGAGAGAGAGAGAGAGAGAGTGGTGGCAGCAAAAAACAAAACAAAACAAAAAAGCAGACAAACAAACAAATACACAAACAAAACCCTGTCTTCAAATTAACAGTTACACTAAACGGACAAGTTTGACGTCACTGTCAAGGTCTCTAACTGTTCCTTTCTCCATTCTCTGTGACCAGTGACAAAAGTAATCATGGGGGTAGCAACACTAGAGGCAGGTTTGCGGAGTTCGTCACTCAACTGGCCAGCAAAGTTCCCTCCCTACACCTGTGGGCCGCGGCAGTGGACCGTGTCGACGTACCGGCGTGCGTTCGTGTGGAACGCCTGACCAGACCACTGAGAGCCCCGCCGGCCATCGTACGGGAAGTTGCGTTGTCACCTTTCATTGATGGTGAGAACGTGCTGAGGTACAGCAGCAGCGCCACGCCTGCCCCGACAGACGGCCCCAAGGTCAGGAGGTTTCCTCACTACACGAACAACACACGGGTTGGTGGTCCCAGCCAGACACCATTGCCTGGTCACACAGGGGACTGCCCAGAGAAGTGTGAACGCTGTGCCGACGACATCGCCGACCTGATGCAGGAGTTGCGTGTGGGCCAGCTCGGTATGTGTCGCGTGCAGTTCCTTTACTCACTCACTCACTCACTCACTCACTCGCTCGCTCGCTCTGACAACAAAAAGACTTCCGTTGTCTGCCTTGAGCGGATTATTTTACTCATGCAAACATGCAGGATAACATAAAACGCCAAGCACTGAGCACATTCGGGAAAATCCGAAGGTTATTAATAGATTATCATCAGTTTCCAATGGAACGGCTGTGACTAAATCCTATATTGTTTGATTCACTTTTTATCTCAGTCCACCTTCTCGCTGTTCTCTGGGTTTCTCCTTGTCAATGTTCAGTCTTGTGATTGCAACACTTTGAATTTTGCTAATGAGCATCCTTGACCTCTACTTGACCTCTACTTGACCTCTACTTGACCTCTACTTGACCTCTCTCATTACAGCTACAATGACTTTACTAATTAGCTCTGAAAAACCCGTGGAAAAATCGCAGTTTTACTTGGGGAGCCGGGATAGCCGAATGGTAGAGCACTGGACTCTCAATCTTGGGTTGTGAGTTCGAATCCCGGCTAAGGCGAAATATTTGTGCTGGCTTTATTCTCGTTGCCCCGCCTTTGATATCACCTACACGTGGTGGAGAAGGACGTTAAACCCTCAAACAGCCAGCCATCCATCCATCCATCCATCCATCCAGTTTTACTTGAAATCTTCAGATCACCAAGAGCCACTTCAAGCCACTATTACGCAATCTGCAGCGGTCTCGGGCTTTTTTTTTTTTTTTTTTTTTAGCGGGAAAGGCCCACGCCTAGCGTAATAGTGGTTCGAAGTGGTTCGTACCGGGGTGCAGTGGCCTGTTCCTTATAACCAGTCTTATCATAATTATAGTGGGCAGGTCGGTGGGTGGTCGAACTTGGGCTCTTAAGAGTTAAGTCGACGGCGAAGCCACCACCACTACCAGCAGACGATGTGTATAAGTCGTCGTTGTGGTTGTCGTGCCCCTATAGGTCAGGACCTGCAGTACCGGGACACCATCATCCTGTGTGATACACCTCGTGACGACCTGCCTGTGGTCAGCAGACTCCGTGCACGCGGCCTGCCCGTGGAGGTGGTGACGTCGGATGGTGATGAAGCTGCCATCCGTGACGTGGCGCTGGCCGTTCGTGACGTCGTGACGGTTACCGACTGGAAGGTGATGACAGGGCTGGAGAGGGCCGTTGTCGTAGGAGTGGAAAGCGGGTCTGGGAACGCCGTCGTCTGCTCGTGTGGCTACAGTGTGGGTGACGACAGACTCAGGCAAGTGTCCCGATCCTCGGCGCTTCTGGTCTGGGTGGGAAATCGTCTGTAGCTTGATGATGTTGATGACGACGACGACGATGGTGAATGATGATGATAGCGATCATGATGACGACGATAATGATGATGATGGCGATAATGATGACGACGATAATGATGATGGCGGCGATAACGATGACGGCGATAATGATGATGAAGGCGATAACGATGTCGGCGATAATGATGATGATGGCGATAATGCGTGGATAATGATGACGACGATAATGATGATGATGGCGGCGATAATGATGATGACGATGGCGATGATGATGATGATGTTTTTCAGTTTGTTTCCAGGGGTTTTTAAGTTTTTTTTTGTTTTGTTTTTTTAAAGTTCCTAATTGTTCATGAGTCGTGTTGTTTTTCTCTCTGAACTACAAGAAGGAGAAGTAACATGTTGGCATCATTTCCAACAATCGCAGATTTCCTTTGA
Organism: Batillaria attramentaria; assembly: GCA_018292915.2. Classification (NCBI taxonomy): domain Eukaryota; kingdom Metazoa; phylum Mollusca; class Gastropoda; family Batillariidae; genus Batillaria; species Batillaria attramentaria. The sequence continues at coordinate 883,248 of JACVVK020000165.1, forward strand.
TCTGCGTATGTAGAGTCTTAACAGTTACTGAGACTTTAACCTACGTGCGTGCGTGAATGTGTGTGTGTGTGTGTGTGTGTGTGTGTGTGTGTGTGTGTGTGTGTGTGTGTGTGTGTGTGTGTGTGTTTTGTGTAGTGTAGTGTTTTCATCGATTTTTTAAATATTATTCTCATTTTCATTTTCGTTGTTGTTTTTCTTCGCTCTATTCAACATACAAGTAATTCATTCACATCTAATCACAACAACATATCGACACAAACGGTTTTTGTACTTGTTGAAATTGCTATTGTTTTCGTATTGGCTGTATTTTAAAACAATCTGTAAATGAACATTTCTAGACCAAGCAGTCCATTAGATTTTCTCTGTTCTATGCTGATCAACAGGTGTTGTTTTTAATGTGTACTGATATTGTGATGTCTCAACCTTGGCTCAATACTCTGACACAGTATTTGTTTTCTGCTGGGTTTTCCTTCATCTCTAAAACTGTGTGTGTGTGTGTGTGTGTGTGTGTGTGTGTGTGTGTGTGTGTGTGTGTGTGTGTGTGATAAAAGCAAAAGCTAAACAAACAATCTAGACTACTGAAAAGGCGAGAAGGATCAGTCAAACAAACAAAGAAACAAACAAACAAAATAACAGGTCACAGAAAGCCAAAATCACAAAGACAGCCAATGGGGAAGCACTGAAGTTCAGAATTCGCAGAGAGAGAGAGAGAGAGAGAGAGAGAAGGAATTTCTGTTTACTGTACAAAACCAGAGATAGAGAGATGATGCTGAAACGGTTATTTTGGCTCCCTTGTGTAACAATGGGAGTCTATGTAATAGCCTTCCGTCGTCTGTCTGTGTGTGTGTGTGTGTGTGTGTGTGTGTGTGTGTGTGTGTGTGTGTGTGTGTGTGTGTGTGTGTGTGTATGTGTGTGTGTGTGTGTATGTGTGTGTGTCCAGAAAACTTTAACGTTGTCGTTTTCTCAGAAACTACAAACAGCAGAGACACCAAACTTGGCATGCTGATAGACAACCATAAGACCTTTCAAAACATATCATTTTGAATGACCTTGACTCAAGGTCCAGGTCACTAACGCTGTCTGTTTGAAAATTTTACATTGGCATTTTCACGGAATCTACACAGACCAGAGGTTTGAAACTTTGCATGATGATAGACATTGATCAGAACTCTACAGATATACATGTATGCAATGGCCTTGTGTCAAGGTCAAGGCCATACAAGCTATTTTTGTGAAACCTTAACATTGGCATTTTCTCAGAAATAACAAACAGCAGAGGCGCCAAACTTGGCGTGCTGATAGACAGTGATAAGACCTATGCACACATACCATTTTAATTGACCTTGACCCAAGGTCAAGGTCATTAAAGCAGTCTGGAAATTTTTACATTTGCATTTTTTTCGGAATCTAGAAGAACCAGAAGTATCAAACTTTGCATGATGATAGACATTGGCAACACCTTCACTGACATACCTGTGTTCAGTGACTTTTAGTCAAGGTCAAGGCCATGCAAGCTGTTTTGGGGAAGCTTTAACCTTGGCATTTTCTCTGAAACAACAAACAGTTGAGGCACCAAATAGGGCATGATGATAGACTGCAATGAGACCTACCTTTTTGAATGACCTTGACTGAAGGTCAAGGTCATTAACGTTGTCTGTTGTGAATTTTAACATTACCGTTTTCGGAGGAACTACAAATACTAGAGGCGTCAAACTTGGCACAATAAAAGACATTGATGTGATCTCATTTTAATGACCTTGACCCAAGGTCAAGGCCATGCAAACTGTTTGGGGGGACAATTGTAATATTGCCAGGAACTTGGAACACCAGAGACACTTTACTTGCCGTGATGATAGTGATAAGAGCTTTACAAACATACACTTGTGAATGACCTTGACCCTTGTCACAAGGGAGCCATGGAGGCTTTTGCCTCTCTAGTTTTATTGAGGATAGAGCATTTAGGCATTGCTGCCTGTCTTACAAGCTGTCCTGCTATTCTACGTTAGAGTGTAGTAAAAAATACAACATCAAAACAAGGGGGGGGGGGAGGAAAGAGAGAGAGAGAGGTACTCATCATACAGGCACATACATGTTTACAATGTGTGTAGGTCAAGTATTGGGCCATGCATTATCATCGTGTTTGTTACCTCAGTTTGCCTGATAACGCATGAAGTCCCGCTGACTGATATGTCGGTCACAAAGTACTTTTAGCATCACAAGACTAGGTGTATGACCGACCATCGGGAGTGTTGCTGAAACGAAAGACTCAACACACATTCAGGTACGTTTATGTTATGTTTTGATTCAATAAACTATTGGAAATTCTTTACTAGTCGCATTGGCGACAGACAGTTTGATAATTTTGTTTGCCTCGTCATCGCTTGCTCTGTAGTCATGGTGATTTCCAATGGACGACTCCACTCGGCAACCCCCGCCCCTATACTCTGCAGTGTAGTGGCAAAACACAGTAAGTCCATGACGTCATTGTATAGGAAAAAGCTGTGATTTCAAGACACAGACGTAAAAAAGATAGTATCGTAATCGCCTCTTTCCTTTCATGACGTCAGTGGACTAACTGCCTTCTTTCCATGATAGAAGAATGGTAAAGCGTTGGACTTTCAATGCTCGGGGCGTGAGTTCGAATCCTAGCTGGGGCCAAATATTTGTGCTGGCCTTTTTCTCGTTACCCGCCTTTGATATCACTCTTACCTGGTGGAAAAGGACGTTAAACACCCAAGCACCCACCCACCCTTTCCATGTCTCAGTCATACCAAACTCCACGTGCTTCCCTCGTTGTGGTGTCTGGCAAAAGAGTTTGCCAGTATACCTGTCGCAAAGAAAGGTGTTATCGTATTGTTATAACCGTATCACTTTCATGAAGTCAACGTTGTCTGTCTGTCTGTTTCCGTTTCTTGAAGAAACCAATCTGTTTTCACTGTTTTCCTGCACACTGACATGACAGCTTCTTCTCGTGGAATGTAACCATTTGTTAAAAGAGATGTAAATGTACAAACAAGCATGCAAAAGTCATGGTCAGGCTGGGGAAGTTTCAGTCATTTGGCAATGTTCAGTCAAAATTTCCTACCCTTTCAGCCAAACAAATCTAAGTTACAAAGAAAAGGAATGGGGGGGGGGGGGGGTGGGGGGGGGGGAGGTAGCAGACACGGCCATGTATCATGATATATGGGGCAGTATAAAGCCATATATGGGGCAGTCTAACTTCATTTCTGAAGACGTAAATGTCAGTACCATGGCAGTATTTTACTTTTGACTGGCAGGAGAGACTACTAAATGCCTTTAACAAATTAATGCTAAAATTTGTTTTCTAAGCAGGGTGCTGCCTTTGCACCTCGGCCTAAGTTTCAGTCTTTTTTCCCCTCAGGAATTCCCCAGACTGCGGGGGTAAGGACACAAATTGACCGTGGGGTCATGTTTGGTGTAGGTGTTTATTTGAGGTACCCTGTCTGGCGAGTGTGCTAGGCGGTAGTGATTTTCGTGATTTTTGTAGGTCAAGGTGCATGCCAGGCGGTCACAAAAAGAGGAAAGCTGCCAGTGAAGCTGGGACTTTTTGTACAGAAGTCGGACACAAGTGACGCAAGCAAATTTGTGTGAACTGGCTCTCCGGCAGAAAGAGAGAGTAGACGTGCCAGTGCCAGTAAGGCCTGAGCGGAAAGGAGACATTCAAATTGTTTTAAACCCCTGTCAGGTGCATGCCTTTGAATGGTCTGTTCATGTTAGTAATTGTTTCTAGATTGAAGCAGTTTTAGGGGTGAGTATGATGCCTGAGGCTAAAAGGGCATAGGGAATATATAGGCATTTTGAGGCCCCGTCTATTTGTGTCCTTCGACCTGCATGGTTAATATCACGTCTTTTCCAGCCATGAAGATTGCTGTCGTGGTTCTCGGGCTGTGTGTCGGTTTGGCAGCCAGTAGTGTTGCGACGATGGCTGGTGGAAACCCCGCCGAGGGAGACAACTCTGACGATCGTCTGCTGTTTGACTTTCTTATGGCCAAACCGTACCACCAATTCAAGGTAGGGAATTCCCCCCCCCCCCCCCTCTCTCTTTCTTTCTTTCTCTCTCAGTCTCTCGCTGTCTAATTTGACATTTGGTTGGTAATAATGAACGACTCCACTGCTCAGTGCAGTCTATCAAAAAGGGTCTAGCCTCCAGAGTTCAGCCAATCGCCTTCCGCGGCATAATAAGCTCAGCAGAAGGCATGGTCTGGCAAACGTTCTTGCAAGAAGCAAATGCAGTTTGATATGACTTGAGTCGACATGGAAAGCAGCACTGAAGTTCTTTTAACCTTTTTTTTTTTTTTAAGGAAAAAGGCCATTACGTCAATGTCTTTCATCTTGAAATCACTCCTTTTCCCATACAATGACTTCATAGACATACTGTGTTTTGCCCTGGCAATATACCGTGACTCCAGGCAGAGTAAGGGTGGGTGGGTGTTTGGGGGGTTTAACGTCCTTTTCCACCACATAGGGTGATATAAAAGATGGGGCAACGATGAAAAAGCCAGCACAAATATTTGGCCCCAGCCGGGATCGAACCCACGACCCGAGCATTAGAAGTCCAACGCTCTACCATTCGACCACCCCGGCTCTCCCAGGCACAGTAAAGAAGCGGGGCTTCGGCCTAGTGTGTTTGTCGAGTAGAGTCGTCAATTAAGGGCGAGCTGTTTTAGCATTTACTAGGATCACGTATGCGCTGTTATAATCTGATACAACTTGCTTATTTATCTATTTTTTTTCCACCCAGAGGCCGAGTAGGTTGTCTGAGTACAAGTTCACTAACTGCGGCGATATCAAGAAAGAGCTGTTACAGATCAGCAACCTGGTTATCTCGCCTGACCCAGTGCCAAGCAAAGGGGCGATAAACGTCACCTTTAGCGCCAACGTCACAGATCAAATTGTCGCCCCTGTAAAGGTAAACGGCAGCTAATATAAGGTTAATGCGCAGTTTAAACAGTGTCCTTTAATAGCACCAAACGATTTTGAAATGTTGAAATGTAACTGGTAAACAGTCAAGGTTTTGTCGCTTTTATTTTCTTACTGGCGATTATAGTAATGCAAATTCTGAAATTCACTAGTACACAACAACAACAACAACAACAACAACAACAACAATCTATTTGTTTCAGGCCTCCCTGTCAATCAAGAAACAAGTGTTCGGCGTCTGGATTGAAGTGCCCTGTGTTGACAACTTCGGGTCATGTGACTACCCAGACTTCTGCCAGATCCTGGGTTCCGGTTCCTGTCCACCGCCTTTCGTCAAGAATAACGTCCCTTGCCACTGCCCTTTCTCTCCGGTCAGTATTCGGTGTGATCTCCATCAACACCGATATGAACACAGGCTACGCACCCCAAATGCCGATTTCAAACAAAACGCTAATATTCCTATTAAACATAACATAACGCTGCGTATCGCACCCTAGAATGCGTTAAAATCACCCCTCCCCTCACCCCCCCCCCCCCAAAAAAAAAAAACAACAACAAAAAACAACAACAACAACAACAAAACAAACAAAACAACAACAACAACAACAAAAAACCAAAAAAAAAACCCAACAACAACATACAACAACAACAACAACAACAAAACACACAAAAATCCAGCAGGCAAGTAAGTTTCAACAAGTTTCAATTTTCTGGGGTTTTTTGTGCAATGTTAGCAGCGACCACATACCCCCTCATTCCTCTGTCGTCTGCCTAGCTCTTGTGCCAGCCGCGCATGAATACAAATAGTTCACAAACCAGGCTCATTTCCCCCTAATTTTACTATTACCTGGCATGAAACGTATTTACAAAGCCGACAAAGAGCCTCAGATTGCTATTTTTAACTCTGACCACAAATTTAAAAAAGGGCAAAATTTTCTATTATTTTTAGCGCAGTTGTTACAACAAGCCCCGGAAGCTATTAGTGGTCTGTATAACCACACCTGTTGCCAGCGTTACAGACGCTGTAAGTGTCCAGGTGACTTAACGGTGTGATGATAGACACCACAACAACAGCCCTAAACGATCTGTGAGCATAAAAAGATAGCATTAGCCGCTTTCGTAAAACGTTCTGCCTGTCATATTTCGAACTCAAGAGTGCTTTTTGTAGATGGGTTTTATTTTGTACGATTCAGCTCACCTGCTTTTTTTTCTGCGTACTGAATTTTCATCTTTTATTTCTGATTCATTTACAGGGCAACTACTCTTTGCCTGGGATAAGTCTTGATGTTGATATTGGGGTTCTTCCCTCCGGGGGCTACAAGGCACAGTTAGACCTCAACACCGCCACCGACTCTGTTGGATGTTACGAGATCCAGTTCAGCCTTGCCTGATTGGCCGAGCGGTGTGGGACATCAGATTTAGAAACGTCTGATTGGCCGAGCGGCGTGGGACATCAGATTTAGAAATGTTTGATTGGTTACGACAAATTCTGTTGAATGGAACATCACCCGATACAGAATAGCTTTGATTGTCGTATCATTAAGCAATGTCTTTTGTTTGTTTGTTTGTTTGTTGCTGGTTTTTTTAATCAAGAAATTTGTCTTACTTGCTTGCTTCAAAGTTTAGAAGTTTCCTGAACATCGTGAAATAAAAATAGAAATATGTGGCCATATGTGTGTGTGTGTGTGTGTGTGTGTGTGTGTGTGTGTGTGTATGTGTGTGTGTGTGTGTGTGTGTGTGTGTGTGTGTGTGTGTGTGTGTGAGAGAGAGAGAGAGAGAGAGAGAGAGAGAGGACAAAACTCGACCTAGACAACCTGATTTCTTAACCCACTGACACACAGGTCAAAGACACAAAAGAAAAGTTGCTTTTATCAGCTATGCTGAATGTCAGACTGTCTTATCGTCTGTGAGAAAGTGCTGAATGCTTCAAGGGCGTGTCTGAAAGGAAAGAAAGAACCTGTATTCTTTCTACCGTATGCTTCAGTCCACACACCGAGAAGGTCAGTTGAAACGTGTGTGTGGTGGTGGTGGTGGTGGTGGTGGTGTGTGTGTGTGTGTGTGTGTGTGTGTGTGTGTGTGTGTGAGAAAGAGAGAGAGAGAACGTTCTTTGGATTTTGCTGTTTCTACTAAAACCGAGGCTCATATAAACCTCACGCATTCTCTCATCTACAACGACTACACAAACGTATTATTGTGCTGCTCAGATATACACCTGTAAATAAATAAAGATAATTTTACTACTACTACTACTACTACTACTACTACTACTACTGGATATTTATATTGAGGATACACTCAGTGAGCTCTAAGCGGTTACAAACTTAAGAAAAATAAGAATATAAGATAAAATGGTATGAAAAAAATGCCGGAGAGAACAATAAAAGACATAGCATTTGTGGCACACACACACACACACACACACACACACACACAGAGTTTTGTTACTCCCTCATATTACTGCCTTTGGGCTGAGAACAAGTGTGTTCTGACCGCAGTTTTAAGGGTGGGGACCGAATCGGCAGTATATGCTTTATGTTGTTTGGAAGAGTGTTCCAAAGGACGGGTCCTGGTTGCAAAAACGACCGCTACCAATTTGTCTTTGTTCTAACACTTGGAGTACAACGGACACGAGAGTCAGCTGTACGAATAAACTACAGGTATATACACAGCCCATCTTCTCATCCTTTCAGAGAGCCATGAAGGTTGTGCTGATTGTCTCCCTGCTCAGTTTGAGCGTAATGGCGGGCAGTGCAGTCCGAACGGCTGACGTCAAACACAGACCAAGGGATCTCACCGATGATCGCCTGTTGTTTGACTTTCTCATGAACAGACAACCCCATTCCAAGGTCAGTTTAGCGGTACAAGTACGTTTCACATCGGGTAGCACCGGATTGCGTGAAATGCGTCACAAGTGTGTTGATTACGACTGAAAAGAAATTGTGAGGTTTTGGGGCGAATTTAATGCTGCAGTAGGTGTTTGTTTGTTTGTTGGTTGGTTGGTCTGTGTGTGTGTGTGTGTGTGTGTGTGTGTGTGTGTGTGTGTGTGTGTGTGTGTGTGTGTTTCCAACAGAAGCCAAGCCGGCTGTCCACCTACCAGTTCACCAATTGCGGTGACCCAAAGAAAGAACTGGTGCTAGCAAAACTCACTCTCTCACCGGACCCGCTGCCCAGCAGCGGCACGATTAACATCACGTTCCAAGCCAACGCCAGCAAAGACGTTGTCGCGCCTGTCAAGGTATGAATAGTTTGTGAATAGCTTTCTGTCAGAGTGGCCTCTGTCAAAATGAGCAATGTCCGAAACTTCAAAGAAGTGTTTTGATTAGATCTTGTAACCACGGAGTCAGTGAGTTCTACTCAGAAACTTCCTGAAAACTATCTTTATGTTCGGTGTTTTTAAAAAAAAATACATGCAATCTGGGTGTAATAATTTATTACCTAAAATCCCATGCAAAAATCGCGCGCGCGCGCGCACACACACACACACACACACACACACACACACACACACACACACACACACACACACACACACATTTTTACTTGTAATCTTCAGATCACTAGGAGCCACTTCAAGCCACTCGGCAGCGCTCTCGGGCAGTCCAGCGGGGAAGGCCCATACCTTGTGTAATAGTGGCTTGAAGTGGTTCCTACTGGTGTGCAGTGGCTTGTTCTTTTTATCATATCTCATGATATTGTATAGTGGGCTTCTTATCATATAGTGGGCAGGGGGGGGGGGGGAGGAGGGTGGAGGATTGGTCGGACTCGATCCCTGAAGAGATTTCCTTCAGCATACGTCGCCAACAAGACTTGCGCGCCGTACATCGTGGGTAGAAATGCACCCATACTATTTCATTCTGAGCTTTCCTAGTTGTTAATTAATTGAAGTAGGACTCACAAGCGCAACTGTTCGAAAACATAAGCTGAGTTAGCTGACTTCTGTAAAGACGGAATATGAACGTTTAACGTATGCCCTCTGTCTTCATGCAGACGGCTGTGACGATGCAGAAACAAGTGTCAGGAGCATGGGTCACTGTCCCCTGTGTAGATAACATCGGGTCATGTGACTATGCCGACTTCTGCCAAGTGCTGGCCATGATTGGCTCCTGCCCTCAACCCTTCATCGATAATGGAGTGCCTTGCCACTGCCCGCTGCCTAAGGTAATACGGAATAAAATAAAAGATGTGTGCATGTGTATTGGCACTGGTATACTAATTGATAATCTCAATGCCGTAGTAAGGGAGGTGTAGCAGTGTCGTACATGGCGTGTCGTATATGGTGTGTCGTGTATAGCGTGTAGCAGTGTCGTATATGGCGTGTAGTATATAGCGTGTAGCAGTGTCGTATATGGCGTGTAGCAGTGTCGTATATGGCGTGTCGTACATGGCGTGTAACAGTGTCGTATATGGCGTGTAGCAGTGTCGTATATGGCGTGTCGTACATGGCGTGTAGCAGTGTCGTATATGGCGTGTCGTACATGGCGTGTAGCGGTGTCGTATATGGCGTGTAGCAGTGTCGTATATGGCGTGTCGTACATGGCGTGTAGCGGTGTCGTATATGGCGTGTAGCAGTGTCGTATATGGCGTGTAGCAGTGTCGTACATGGCGTGTAGCAGTGTCGTACATGGCGTGTAGCAGTGTCGTATATGGCGTGTAGCGGTGTCGTACATGGCGTGTAGCAGTGTCGTATATGGCGTGTAGCAGTGTCGTATATGGCGTGTAGCAGTGTCGTATATGGCGTGTAGCAGTGTCGTATATGGCGTGTAGCAGTGTCATAATTATGTGGAGTCATTTTCATCAACTTTTGGACAATTACGCTAAACAAGTGCACAGTGCTACCTAAAATGCACGAGCAAGGTTGTTGTTGTTGTTGTTGTTGTTGTTGTTGTTATATCGGCAAACTCTTACTTCTTATCAACAATAACATGAAATTTGGTGTAATTTAGGTGTTATTTTGACAAGTGTATCAAATATGACCAGACTGGAATGTGGTCCTCGGCTTTTATTGACTAGGATAGCGTTGCGGTTTTTTTTTTTTTTCTCTCTCAGGGTAACTACAGCCTGCCTGGCGTCTCACTTGATCTGGACATCGGAATCCTCCCGTCTGGAGGGTACAAGGCAAAGTTTGACTTCGAGATGTCTACAGCTCCTGTCGGCTGCTACGAGATTCGCTTTGATCTCGACTAGACTGCAGTAATAATTGGGTTCGCTTCGTATAATTAGAAATAGAGGGTCGATCACCCGGACCATTGCAGTGGTAGCAACAATTAGACGAATAAAAGTAAATGCAATCCAAACTCTTTGTAACTTGGGAGTTGTACGACCGCGCTGTCCCTTGACTGTTATGTCGTAGCGTGCCGTCTGTGAGTGAATGCGTGTGATTCACGTGAACGTGCTTGTTGGGCTCACATCGCTGTGTCTACATTGCTATTATCATTATCGGCGTTGTCATCACCATTTTTACAATTTTATGATGACGATGATGATGATGATAATGAACACAATCGTCAGTAGTAGTATCATGGCGTTTATTATTATTATTGTCATCATCATGGTCGTCGTCGTCGTCATCATCATCGTCATCATCATACAGATCATCATACACATGTCCGATACACTAGAGCCACCAGGGTTGAGTGGGTGGGTGGGTGTTTGGGAGTTTAACGTCCTTTCCACCACGTAAGGGTGATATCAAAGACGGGGCAACGAGAAAAAGGCCAGCACAAGTATTTGGCCCCAACGGCGCGATTCGACTAGAGCCACCAGGGAATTCCCCGCGCCTGGCCGCACACCTCTACCGTATTTTGGATAAAGGACTCAAGCACCATGGATTTTAAGAGACGCCTGAATCCTTTTTCCATATATGACGGTAGAGACCTACATAGTCCACACCATGACGTCAACTTCTGACGCAAAATGAACGTTTACGTACAGTTCGATGTCGCAAGTGACGTGGACGTTTCGATCCAATATGGACGAAGTCTGTGAATGTCCATGTAGTTAGTTTGTATTATTATGTGACAGTAGAGACCTCCATGGTCCACACTATGACGCCAACTGCTTCGTCCTCCAGCCCTGCGGCGCCGTAAGCATCTCAGCTGAGATGCCTTGCGCGACAAGTCCGTTACACCATGTCATGCCATACTTGCAATGACAAAACATGACTACAAAACAGAATGACCATTTTACTCTAGACAAAAAATAAATAAATAAATAAATAAATGAAATGAAATAAGGCTGGGAGCTGCCTCGACTGACCTCTAGCAAGTCTTTGCGATCGGTCGCGCGTTTGTGTACAAACACGACTCTACGGTTGAAGCCTCGAGTCCAGTGCATGAAGAGAGACTAGACGAGACTAGACTGAGAATTAGCTCTAGCATCAGACATACTACGTCGTGATTAGTATCAGTGCGTGTCACCGTATGGTCGTAAACTCGTCTTAGCCTCCGTTTCTTGTACGTACTAATCTTTTAGTCTCAGTTTAGTGAAGCTGGTCTCGGACGTACACCCTAATTTCTCTCCATGCGTCCTGCCCCAGTGAGTTCTTCGTGACGTCATCGTGTTTTAGATCTGGTGTTTGGTTTTACAGGGAGTCCTTGGTGTAGCTTTGACTCCAGGACAGTGCTATATACCTCTCTACTGGCAAGACTTCGACATACGCCCAAGGAATCGAACGGATTTGAAATGAAAGCCGACAAGAAAACGCAATCCAAAGGGTCGAGCCCCCGGAATTCAGCCAATCGAATAATGAGCACAACACATGGCATGGTCAGGCAAACTTTCTGGCCAGACACTACAGTGAGGGAAGCGCGACGTGTAGTCTGACCTCATTTCTTAACCCACTGACATACAGGTAAACCCCCCCCCAAAAAAAAAACAATAGAAAAGTTGCTATTATCAGCTGTGTTGAATGTCAGACTGTCTTATCGTCTGTGAGAAAGTGCTGAATGTTTAGTCACGGGAACCTGTAATCTTTCTACCGTATACTTCAGTCCACACACAAGAAAGGTAAGTTGAAACGCGTGCGTGCGTGCGTGCGTATGTGTCAGTGTGTGTGTGTGTGTGGGGGGGGGGGGGGCGAATGGTAGAGCGTTGGACTTCTAATGCTCGAGTCGTGAGTTCGTATCCCGGCTGGGGCCAAATATTTGTGCTGGCTTTTTTTTTTTTTTTTAAAAATTGTTGCCCCTTCTTTGATATCACCCGTTTTTGGTGGAAAAGGACGTTAAACCCCCGAACACCCACCCCACCCGCCCGTGTGTGTGTGTGTGTGTGTGTGTGTGTGTGTGTGTGTGTGTGTGTGTGTGTGTGTGTGTGTGTGTGTGACAACGTTCTTTGAATTTTGCGTTGCTGTTTCCACTAAAAGCGACACTCACGCTTGTGCAAACCACACGCATTTTCTCATCTTCAACAACTACACGTAGCACAAATGTAACATGTTGCGATCTTCTTCTCATCCTTTCAGAGAGCCATGAAGGTTGTGGTGATTTTCTCCCTGCTCAGTTTGAGCGTAATGGCGGGCAGTGCAGTCCGAACGGCTGACGTCAGACACATACCAAGGAATCTCACCGATGATCGCCTGTTCTTTGACTTTCTCATGAACAGACAACCCCATTCAAAGGTCAGTTCAGCAGTACATATATGTTTTACATCGGGTAGCACCCGACTGCGTGAAATACCTAACAATTTGGAACCAACTTCCTAAACCACTTAGACACACAGAGTCCAGTGCCAGCTTCAAACGCTGCCTCAAAACCCACCTATTTAAAACTGATTACTGATTTACTCTGCCCTTTCACTCCGTGTCAGCCTGCTTGTTGTGAGATATTGTTTAACTTTGAATGTTCCCTGTGAGTCAGTGTGTATGAAAGGGGTGTATGTGGTTATGATTACTGCGTTGAGAGCCTGTTTCATTTCATGTATAGGCGCCTTATAAGTCGTCATTATTATTATTATTAACAATTGTGTTTATTAAGATTGAAAAAAAAGTTTTTGCGCGAATTTGTGAAAATTCGTTGCACCCGCTCCCTGGTTGAGTTTGTTCCTGAATGTTTATGTCGACACCCCATCGAATTCCTTGACTAAATGTGAACTTTTGTTTGCTAGCCATTGCTTTGTATGGGTACGGTCTTTGTAGTCGCCTGTTATCAACTTGTATCTGAGGCCAGGGTCAGAGCAGTCGAGAGTACCGGGTTGGGTGCAGACAGGGGATGTGTACACATTCTAACCCAGGTTTTCCGGAAGAGACCCGGATTCTTTATCTACGCATATATCCGTACTGAAAATACACTCCTTTCATAAGTAGTCAGCCAAGGTGATACAATCTTCTGCTTAGTTAATGATCCACTGTTCAATTTTCAATGAAAAAACAACAACAACACACAAAATCAAGCAAAACCATGTATCTTTGATTGAACAGATACCATAGAACTGCTTCAATTAAAGTGATACACACATTTCCATCTTAGCTAGGAACAACCACGTGTGTGTGTGTGTGTGTGTGTGTGTGTGTGTGTGTGTGTGTGTGTGCGCGTATGTTTGCAACAGAAGCCAAGCCGGCTGTCCACCTACCAGTTTACCAATTGCGGTGATCCAAATAAAGAACTGGTGCTAGCAAAACTCACTCTCTCACCGGACCCGCTGCCCAGCAGCGGCACGATTAACATCACGTTCCAAGCCAACATCAGCAAAGACGTTGTCGCGCCTGTCAAGGTATGAACAGTTTGTGAATAGCGTACGCTTTCTGTCAGAGTGGCCTCTGTCAAAATGAGAAATTCCCAAAACTTCATAGAAGTGTTCTGGTTAGACCTTGTAACCAGACCTTGTAACCACGGAGTCAGTGAGCTTTACTCAGAAACTGCCTGAAAACTATCTTCATGTTCGTTTCTTGTATGCATGCAAACTGCGTGTAATAACTGATCTCCTCAGAGCCCATGTAAAAATCGCAGTTTTACTTGAAATCTTCAGATCACTAGGAACCACTTCAAGCCACTCTGCAGCGGTCTCGGGCCTAGTGGGGAAGGCCCACGCCTTGCGTAATATTAGTGGCTTGAGGTGGATCCTGCTGGTGTGCAGTGGCTTGTTCTTTTCATCATATCTTATCATTTCATATAGTTGGCTTCTTACCAAATAATGGGCGAGGGGAGGGGGAGGGGTGGGGGTGGGGGTGGGCCCTCAAGAGATTTCCTTCACCGTACGTCGCCTAAAAACTTGCGCGCGGTACAGCGTGAGTTCAAATGCACCCATAACTATTTCATTCAGAGCTCTGCTAGTCATTAATTAACTGAAGTAGGACTCACAAGCGCAACTGTTCGAAAACAGAAGCTGACCTCTGAAAAGACGGAATATGAACGTTTGAAGTATGCCCTCTATCTTCATGCAGACGGCTGTGACATGGCAGGAACAATCGTCAGGGGATTGGATCAATGTGCCCTGTGTAGATAACATCGGGTCATGTGACTATGCCGACTTCTGCCAAGTGCTGGCCATGATTGGCTCCTGCCCTCAACCCTTCATCGATAATGGAGTGCCTTGCCACTGCCCGCTGCCTAAGGTAATGGAAAAAGTAAATATGTGTGCACGTGTATTGGCGCTGGTATATTTGATAATCTCAATGCCGTAGTAAGGGAGGTGTAGCCGTGTCGTATATGGCGTGTAGCAGTGTCGTATATGGCGTGTAGCAGTGTCGTATATGGCGTGTAGCAGTGTCGTATATGGCGTGTAGCAGTGTCGTATATGGCGTGTAGCAGTGTCGTATATGGCGTGTAGCAGTGTCGTATATGGAGTCAGTGTAGCAGTGTCCTATGTGATTTTGGTGTATTGATTTTGACAAGTTTATAACCTATGACCAGATTGGAAGGTGGTCCTCTGCTTTTGTTGACTACTATAGCTTCGTGTCCCCCCCCCCCCCCACTTTTTTCACAGGGTAACTACAGCCTGCCTGGTGTCTCTCTTGATGTCGATCTCGGAATCCTCCCGACAGGGGCGTACAGGGCAAAGTTTGACTTCGAGGCTTCTGCAGGCCCTGTCGGCTGCTACGAGATTCGCTTTAATCTCGACTAGATTGCAGTAGTAACTGGGTTCGCCTTGTTGCTTGTATGACCGATTGAAAATAGACGGTCACCCGGACCACTGCCGTGGTATCAACAAGTAAACGAATGACAGTACAGATAAAAGTAAATGCAAACCAGACACTTTGCAACTTGGGAGTTGTATGATAATTAATGGTTATGTACATGTCTAAGCCGCCTTCTGTGAGGGAATGCGTATGACTCACGTGAACGTGCTTGTTGTTCTCACTTCGAGGTGTCTACATTATTATTATTATTATTGTTATTATTGTTATTATCGTCGTCGTCATCATGTTTACATGATGATGATGATGATGACCATCGTCGTCGTCGTCGTTGGTAGGAGGAGTAGTAGTATCATGACGTTAATGATGATGATGATGATGATGATGATGATGATGACGGTGAAGTGCTGACACCCAGTCGCCCGCACAACATGTCACCATCCATTGTGTCTGGCTGAGCTCATACCACTCTACTAACCGGCACGCAGCCTAACTACATCTTCCCGGCCCAGGCTTCCTGTTCCAGGCTACCACGACAACACACATCAAACAAGAAAAGGTCTAGGGCAGGGACTTTCAATAGCACAGCTCCGTCCTTCTGTCTGAAATAAATTGCTAGCTCACCTCACAAGTCAGCTCAGGTTTTGCCACCACCACCACCACCAAGACTTTCAAGTGGAACCTCAACACGCATCTCTTCCCTCAGGTTTTAATTTAAAAAAAAAAAAGCCCCCCCCCCCCCCACACACACACACACCTCCCCAAAGGCGCCGTGCGCATGAAAGATTTTGCTGCGCCCTGTAAATAGATCGTCATCATCATCATCGTCGTCGTGTCGTCGTTGTCGTCGTTGTCATCATCATCATCATCATCATCATCATCATCATCATCATCATCATCATCATCATCAGGGGAGCCGGGGTGGTCGAATGGTAGAGCGTTGGACTTCTAATGCTCAGGTCGTGAGTTCGATTCCGGCTGGGGCCAAATATTTGTGCTGGCCTTTTCATCGTTGCCCCGTCTTTGATATCACCCTATGTGGTGGAAAATGACGTTAAACCCCCCAAACACCCACCAACCCACCCACCCATCATCATCATCATCATCATCATCATCTCC
Source organism: Batillaria attramentaria (assembly GCA_018292915.2). Taxonomy (NCBI): domain Eukaryota; kingdom Metazoa; phylum Mollusca; class Gastropoda; family Batillariidae; genus Batillaria; species Batillaria attramentaria. Next base: position 899,377 of record JACVVK020000165.1, read on the forward strand.
GATATACTAGAGCCACCAGGGATATCCCCATGCCCAACCGCACACTTCTACCGTCTCTGGATAAAGGACCCAAGCACTATGGATTTAAGAGACGCCAAAATCCTTTTTCCATACATGACGGTAGAGACCTACATAGTCCACACCATGACGTCAGCTTCTGACGCAAAATGAACGTCTACGCACAGTTTGATGACGCAAGTGACGTGGACGTTTCGATCCAAGATGGACGAAGTCTGCGTATGTCCACTTAGTTTGCATCTCACTCAAGCGGCTAAACTTGATGACAACGATGTCTCAGCGCATTTGAGGTAACTATAATTCTACACCTGAGACAAGACTAGAGGCTATACATATTCATGATGAACGGTCGGCGTGATACAGAAAGCCGGCTGGGACGGTGAACACAGTATGATAAGTATGACTTCGTCTTCTTCTGCTGTAGCGTTAAGCTCAGAGAGCGTGATTTACTCTGTGGTGGTCAGGAGGGAGTGTGAAACGGTTAAACTGTTAAAACTATGTTCACTGGAGGTCGTGGTTGGGGGAAGGGGAACAATTAGGGGGTGACGAGGGTTGACTGCAGGTTGTGGAGGCTGCAGCCAAGTCTTCGACTTCTTCTTTTTCTTCCTCTAATGAGTTGGGCTTGTAGAGCGATACTGTAACCCAGCAGTGTGACACTGTAACCAGAGGTGGTCAGGACGGAAAGTTAACACGTAAAAACTATTTACATTTGAGGAGGGGTACAGTTAGGGGATAGCGGGAAGCTCACATTTCTCCCGGAAGGACTCAAGTGAAGGAGCCGAGGTGGTGCTTCCTGGAAGTTCACACCCTCAGTGTTCGTGGGAAGAAGTTGTACAGGGCCCGTATGTAAGGGTCGAGGTTAATTTAACCCACGGCTACGGGCCTAACCCAGACTAGGACAAAAGAAACCCAAAAGCAAAATTAAATTAAAAGGAAGCGAAGAAAGGAAGAAAAAATCCTTCTATAACAGCTTAGGCACCTTGCTGGAACGGGCCCGCTTCTTGATTTAAAAAACAAAAACAAAAAAAAAACAGAAAATGTAACCCTAGAGCTAGTTTAGTTCGAGGTTAGACTCTAACCCAGGGCTAAAAGCCCTAACCTCGACTATTACATACGGGTACAGGTACTAGATGGGTGGTGTGCTCCAGGCACCTGGGCTCCGGGCGTGCGCTGGTCAGCTTGGTGGTGAAAGTGGGAGGCGTTGATGTGTACAAGGCTGTTGCTGATCTTGTAGAGAGTCAGCAGTCTGGTGTTTGGGAAGGAAGATAATGATGATGATGGAGACTTGATATAGCGCTTGGCTCCATCCAAACTTAAAGCCCGAAAAACTCGCTCGCTCACTCCAAACTGAGTGCTCACGGTGCTTAGGGAGAGGTTGTTGAAAGAGTTAAAGAGGTGGGTGGGTGGGTGTTTGGGGGTTTAACGTCCTTTTCCACCACATAGGGTGATATCAAAGAAGGGGCAACGATGAAAAAGCCAGCACAAATATTTGGCCCCAGCCGGGATCGAACTCACGACCCGAGCAGTAGAAGTCCAACGCTCTACCATTCGACCACCCCGGCTCCCCATGTTAAAGAGGTAGAAAAACTAATGAGAACAGAGTTTGCAGTACACTTTGTCACAGTGCCCACAGAATTTTCTGTTTTGGCATTGCCATAAATTTCAACAATGGTATTCTATTTTACTTTGATTTTACTTATTGTTTTTAGTTTGTTTGTTTGTCAGAAGGCGAAAATATACCTTTGAGCAGCGTAAGAAACAATTTCTTCTTTTTCTTTCTCTCTCTCCCCCTCTCTTTATCTCAACTTGTTTCTTTCACAGTTTTCAGCGTGATGATATGGTGCAAGCTGTTTTCCGGAAGAATGAACTAATTTGGACGACGAAGCGGATTTTATAAAGTACTGACACTGAGTGGGCAAGCAATGGCTCAAGCAAGGGACCTAACATGGGGAAAATGTCGACCAGAGTGGCACAACTTTTGCTAATCTTTTGCTTCTTTGTTGTCGGTAAGTGACAGGCTAAATACCCTTGTATTTACTTTATCCATGTAAAACAGAAATACTGTCGCACGCACCAGAGTGAATAGCAGGATGGAGGTTTGCACATAAAGTATCGCTCCGTAGCAACAGGCTGTCCTTGCTTCGTCATCTAGCCCTGCGACTCCGTGAGCGTCCCGGATGACATGGATATGTGCGCCGAGGAGGTATACCATACCATACCATACCATACCATACCATACCATACCATACCATACTTACAATGACAAAACATGACTACAAAACAGAATGACCAATTCACTCTAGGGAAAAAAAACAAAAACAAAAAACATTCAGGGTTCTCCACTTTGAGCCACCGCGACTGACCTTTGGCAGATCTATCGCGCGTTTGTGTACAGCTAACACTAGACTACAGTTGAAAGCTCGAGCCCAGTGCATGATAAAAAACATCTTGCATCGTTCCCGATTACGCGCAGGTGTACGTATTCGTACGCACAAAATTCTGAAACTGACGCACAAATTTAAGAACAGCGTGTCACACGGGACGCACGTTTTTGGTCTCGCCGTGACAAACAGTATTTTTCCAACACTCTCCCGGAAACCCGATGACCCAAAACCACAGACCTTAAAAAGATAGACCCCCTGCGGTGCTGGAAGTGTGACGCCGCCGCGCGCCATGTTGCGAGTACCTGGAAGTGCCAGACGCTATCAGCTGTTTACATAGCGCGCATAGCATTGGCCAGACGCTATCAGCTGTTTACATAGCGCGCATAGCATTGGTCCGCTTTATCTTACGTCACATTTCTGATGACGTCTTTCTAAAGAACTTTGTATTTCAAACGAGGCGTCCTGTACACAGAGCATCTGAGTTCTGGTATTCACAAGATGGCCGCGATAGCGACACTCGCAAGCAGCGGTGGCAGCGTGCGGCGGTGGGTCTATCTTTTTTTTAGGTCTGTGCCCAAAACCTATCAGCGGACACTCGCAGCATCGTATTTCCGCTGAGCTACAAATGGCTTCGACTTTCAGACATTTTATGCCAAAAGACCACGGGCCCTCAAAATTTACAAAACGGACCCCAAAAATAATGGAGAGAAGGTCCCTTGTAG
>JACVVK020000165.1:907500-960000 GCA_018292915.2 Batillaria attramentaria
ATTTCAGATGTTTAGCGGAGTCTCTGGCGAACAAAACGTACAGCACATGGAAAATGACTGCGAAAGAGGACAGGTTCTGGCAAGCCTTAAGATGACCCGAAGAGGTAACTCAAGCATGGGCGTGTTTCGCTCCTGCGCTATGGGATGGGCGGGAGGAGTTTGGGGGGGGGGGGGAGGGGAGCAAATAGCCTTTTTCTCGTTGCCCCATCTTTGATATCAGCATGACGTGGTGGAACATTCACAAACATCTACCCCCCACCCTTTTACCACGTAAAGGCTTGGACTATTCGGGGAGGTGGTGGGGGGGGGGGGCATGCCGATTTGATCGGCAAAGTCGGGTTGGGGGGGGGGGGAATGCCGATTCGATCGGTAAAGTCGGCTACGTCTGTCACTGTCACTGTAACGAGACTCTTCTCTTTTTCAGCGACCTGCCGTGAGTATAACACCAAGACAGGAAGGTGAAATGGTCTTGAAATGTAAACGTGTATGAGTGACTGCCCTTATAAGGTTCAGCAAGCGGCGCATTTCATTTGGAATTGCGTCTGTTCAAGTGCAGTAGTAGTAGTAGTAGTAGTAGTAGTAGTAGTAGTAGTAGTAAGTTAGTTAGTTAGTTAGTTAGTTAGGGATTAACCCCACGCAAGCAACAAGGACTAGTTCGCGGCTACGCAGTAGTAGTACTACTACTAGTAGCAGCAGTAGTAGTAGCAGCAGTAGTAGTCGTAGCAGTAGTAGTAGTGATACTAGTGGTACTAGTAGTAGTAGCATAGTAGTAGTAGTAGTAGTGGTTGTAGTAGTAGTAGTAGTCGTAGTAGTGGTAGTAGTAGTGGCAGCAGTACTGTGAAATACCACGTTGACCACAAACTTGTTCAGAACGGTCCACTTTCCTTGTCACCGAGTATTTTTGTGTTTTCCTTCTTATAGGTACCACTTGTCTCGGCCCAGGTCTCGGCTAGCCGATTTCGGGTCAGTGCAGAGGGTACAGAGTTGGGTTTGGGTTGTACAGGTACTGGTATGTGTGGCGCGGCCCCATTCCCGTGCCGGATGGGAGCGTGTACTGAGACGGCAGACGAAGGCCTTGTCTGTGAGTGTTACGATGGATACACGGGCGCTTATTGCGAGAAGGGTAAGTTCTTGATGATGATGGATTTTGTTTGTTTGTTTGTTTGTTGTTGTTGTTGTTGTGTTGGGGAGCCGGGACCGATAGCCGAATGGTCGAGTATGTATTTGAACTTTCAGTGCTCGGGTAGTGAGTTCGAATCCCGGCTGTTCTTGTCTTGTTGTTGTTGTTGTTGTTGTTGTTGTGTGTGTGTGTGTATGTGTGTGTGTGTGTGTGTGTGTGTGTGTGTGTGTGTGTGTGTGTGTGTGTGTGTGTGTGTGTGTGTGTGTGATTTTTGTTATGATCAAAACAACTTTGTCTGTAGTTATCGAGCCAGAAAATACAAACAAACAACTCTGCAGTCTGACACCCTGAAACAAAGCTCCAATTGTCTATCACTGGCCCAACTCTCAGTGTGTGTGTGTGGTGTGTGTGTGTGTGTGTGTGTGTGTGTGTGTGTGTGTGTGTGTGTGTGTGTGTGTGCGTGCGTGCGCGTGCGTGCGTGCGTGCGTGCGTGCGTGCGTGCGTGTGTGTGTGTGTGTGTGTGTGTGTGTGTGTGTGTGTGTGTGTGTGTGTGTGTGTGTGTGCGTTTACAGAGATCGCCAAAGTGGACGAGACAGGAAGCGACTTTGCAAAGATGGTGAACACGGCCCGCTATCTCTGTAGCTGCCGCAAGGTGGACAACTCCACATCGGGGGGAAGAGGCCAGGGGATTGCCTGCTTAAGATGTCGGTATATACTCGCCACAAAACTAAACGTTACTGTATATAATTCAGTTTTTATCTAGCGCACATTTTCTATTCAAACCCATATCATGTGTAAATGTGCGTATGAGCTAGAATACTACTGAGATTCGCAGAATATGTGCAGCCTTTGTAGCAGTTGCGCCTGTACACGATAGAGAAAGAGACCGGGACACAGAGAGATAAACAGAGACAGATACAGACATAGAGACACAGACACACAGTCACAGACACAGACATACACATTGGGACACATACACATAGTTAAATAGACACGTAGAGGCAGCCACAGAGACAGACAGAGACATGGAGATACAGACATAGAGACACAGACACAAAGAGAAAGACTCAGAGAGACAGACACAGACATGGAGACACAGAAACACAGAGACAGACACAGGCATGGAGACACAGACTCAGAGACAGACATGGAGACACAGACACAGACACAGACACAGAGACACAGACACGGAGACACTGAGGCAGAAATAGACATAGAGACACAGACACGGAGAAACAGACACAAACAGACGAAGAAAGATAGACACAGACAAACAGACCTAGGGACACCGACATAGAGACAGACACAGGGAGACGGATCTAGACACAGAGACACAGAGAGAGAATCACGTCGATTTGTGTAAGAACGGTACAAGTTGTCTTGTCACTGGATACTGAACATACTACGAGCTACACGTTATAACTATATAAACGAAAGTTAAAGAGAGAGAGAGCGAGAGAGAGAGAGAGAGAGAGAGAGAGAGAGAGAGAGAGAGAGAATCGAACCTGAAATGTGCAGATCCATCCTGCTCAGACATCAAAAGCTCCTTCACTGCGAACTGTTTTGGTGCTGCATGCAATTCTCGTGAGTCGAACGCACGCACGCGCACACACACACACACACACACACACACACACACACACACACACACACACACACACACACACACACACACACACACACACACACACGAGCGCACACGCTAGAGCGCGCACACACACACTCAGACACACACGCGCGCTCCTAATTAGGATATCAAAACGTGTGAAGCAATGCATTAATAGATTGGGTGGATACCTTGTAAATAATAATAATAATAATAATAATAATATTTGTATGGCTAATTTTCAGTAGTGGACTACTGTTCCAGTAGCCCGTGTCAGAACAATGGCACCTGCCACAAACAGCCCAATTCCTATATCTGTTACTGCCGACCTGGTTACACGGGGCCTACTTGCCAGTTCGGTGAGTTTTTTTTTTTTTTTTTGGGGGGGGGTGCTTTGTTTGTTTGTGTGTTTATTGCTGTTGTTTGTTTGTTGCTGTTGGTTTTTGTTGTTGTGTTGTTGTTTTAGTTGGTTTATGTTGGTTCTTTCGTTGTTGTTGTTTGTTGTGTTTTGTTGATTTTTTTTTTTTTTTTTGGTTGGTTTGGTTTGTTTTGGGGAGCCGAATGGTAGAGCGTTGGACTTGGGGCCAAATATTTGTGCTGGTTTTTTCATCGTTGCCCCGTCTTTGATATCACCCGTATGTGGTGGAAAAGCACGTCAACCCCCCAAACACCCCTTTTGTTTGTTTGTTTGTTGTTGTTGTTGTTGAAGGTTTTGTTGTTGCAGTTGTTGGGGTTTTTTTTTGTCTTTTTGTTGTTGTTTTGGTTGTGTATGTTTTTGCTTTTTCGGGGGGGGGGGGGGAATGATTGTGATATATAAATTACGAAATTAAATTAAGAAAGTTACCCTCTATTCTTCTATCCTTGTTATTTCAAAAATATGACCGTTTTGACCTTGACTTTGACCTTGGCTGCTTCTCTTCAAGGTTGCTCCTCGTTTGAAATGTGCAGACATCGACGAGTGTGAGGGTGGACCCTGTAAGAACGACGGTTCATGTAGGGATCAGATCAACAGTTTTGTCTGCGAGTGCCTGGTCGGTTTTACAGGACACGTCTGCGAAGTCGGTGAGCACTGCATGAAGAACACAATATCCAGTACATGCGCTCTTCTTATGTTCTCGTTATTTCCCTCCTGTTGTAGAGAGCATATCGTGCAGGTGAACAAAATACGTCTGCGGCATCATTTTGAGGTGTTTTCCGCAGCTGGTTTGTCACGCTCCGTCAGGTTGTCGCAGTTTGCTTATTGCTGTTGATATTGTTGTTGTTGTTGTTGCAGTTTGCATGTTGTAGTTGTTGATGTTGCTGTTGTTATTATTGTTATGTTGCTGTTGCCGTTGTTGTTGTTGCTGCTGTTGTTGTTGTTGTTGCTGTTGATGTTGTTGCTGTTGTTATTGTTGCTGTTGTTGTTGCTGCTACTGCTGTTGCTGTTGTTATTAATGTTGTTGTTATTGCTGTTGTTGTTCTTGTTGTTGTTGCTGTTGTTATTGTTGTTGCTGCTGTTGCTGTTGTTGTTGCTGCTGTTGCTGTTCTTATTGTTGCTGTTGCTGTTGTTATTAATGTTGTTATTGCTGCTGTGGCTGTTGTTGCTATTGTCGTTGTTGTTTTCGTTGTTGCCGTTATTGTTGTTGTTCCTGTTGCATTTGTTGCTTTTGTTGTGATTGTTGTTGCTGCTGCTGTTGCTGTGCTGTTGTTGCTGTTGCTGTTGTTGCTGTTGTTGTTGTTGTTGTTGCTGTTTCTTCGAGACTTGAGTAGCTGAACTGACTCTCCGCACCACGTGATAGTAATGTGACAAAGTCCTGTGTGTACGAATGACTGCGCGTGACTTACGTGCTGAGGTCACACACTCGCGTAGCTTTGAGCAGAATTCACATGACCCTTGTTGTTAGTCTTCTTTACATTGTTATTGTTCTTAGATGTAGACGAGTGTGGAAGCTGGCCGTGTCAAAATGGCGGCACGTGCGAGGATCTCGTGAACGGCTTTGCCTGTGACTGTCTTCACGGATACAACGGTACTCTCTGTCAGATCGGTGAGCATGCGCAGTAGGCGATAATGTGCAGCCTTCCTGTCATCGACTGTCACGAAAGAATCTGTCAGAGACGAGGTCCTATGTCAGAGATTTCTGTTCTTCTGTATTTTACCTGTCGATGTCTCAGTTTGTCAGGAATGAACGGTGTTCCGCTGGGTTCTTCAGTTACGGTAGCACCCCTCTGCAAACCTACTCCTGAGAGAGAGAGAGAGAGAGAGAGAGAGAGAGAGAGAGAGAGAGAGAGAGAGAGAGAGAGAGAGATGACAACCGGTTTATTTTTCTGCCTGTCTATAGTTTGTCGATGCTAAACTACGAAGTAAAAGAACGTTAAAAGAACATAATATTTGGGAAAAACTGCACAAAACACCCAACCCCAACGACCCAAAACGAAAAGAGAGAGAGAGACAGAGAAGAGAGAGAGAGAGAGAGAGAGAGAGAGAGAGAGAGAGAGAGAGAGAGAGATGACAATCGGTTTATTTTTCTGCCAGTAGTTTGTCGATGCTAAACTACGAAGTAAAACAACATTAACAGAACATATCTGGGAAAAAATGCAACCCCTCACCAAAAAAAAAAAAGAAACCCCAAAAAAACAAACAACAAAAAACAAAAACAAAAGAAAAACCCTAACCTCGACAACCCGAAACGAGAACAGAGAGAGAGAGAGAGAGAGAGAGAGAGAGAGAGAGAGAGAGAGAGAGAGAGAGAGATCACGATGTACTTTCAGACGATCACTGTGCCAGGGATCCGTGCCAGAACAATGCTACCTGTGAAGACCTATTGGATCACTTCGTATGTGTTTGCCAGGCCGGCTTCATAGGAACTCTATGCAATTCTGGTGAGTCCGCTCAGAGCAGGTGGGTAGGTGGGTGGGTGGGTAGGTGGGTGGGTGGGTGGGTGGGTGTTCGGGAGTTTAAATTCCTTTTCCACCACGTATGGGTGATATTAAAGACAGTTTGTTGCTTTCTTTCTTTGTTTGTGTGCTTGTGATTATCGAAATGTCTTGTTTGCTATTGTTGTTGTATGTTCGAGGGATTTCGTTGTTGTTGTATTTTCTTTCCCTCTGTGTTATGTGTGTGTGTGTGTGTGGGGGGGGGGGGGTGAGGGCGAGGGGGGTACAGTGGACTGAATAACGTTACATATCATAAGGGGTTAATGCTTTTTGTGCTCATAGGTCGATCTGAGCTGTTTTGCCAGACCACAGACGTAACGAGATAGACGAACCGCCGCACGCTGCCACCGCTGCTTGCGAGTGTCGCTATCGCGGCCATCTTACTAATACCAGAACTCAGAGGCTCTGTGTATAGGACGCCTCGTTCGAAATACAAAGTTCTTTAGAAAGACGTCATCAGAAATGTGACGTAAGATAAGCGGACCAATGCTATGTGCGCTATGTAAACAGCTGATAGCGTCTGGCCAATGCTATGCGCGCTATGTAAACAGCTGGCACTTCCAGGTACTAGCAACATGGCGCGCGGCGGCGTCACTTTTCCGGCACCGCGGTGCGTCTATCTCTATACGTCTGTGTGCCAGACACTACGACAAGGGAAGGACGTGTAGTTTGATATGACTGAAACATGGAGAGAAAGCATTTAGTCCACTGACGTCATTTTGAGGAAAATGACCATTGTATCAATCTCCTTCAAACCACCCCTATTTCCTTAAAAATGACGTCATGCACGTACTGTGTTTGGCCAGTACACGGCAGAGTGAAGTGGCTGGGCTTTGACCTTGGGGATTGTCCAATGGAGTCGTCTATTGGTTCTGCAAATCTTGATTCCTGTGATTAACACTTACCATCCGTTGTGTGCAGATGTTGACGAGTGCGCCAGCTCGCCCTGCGGCGCCAGACAGTTGTGTGAGGACCACGTGAACGGCTTTCTGTGTCTCTGCGAAGAAGGTTACGAGGGATCTTTTTGCCAATTTCGTAAGTACAGTAGTGGACACAGTGGGCCGATATCTAAAGCCACGGATTTTTTTTCCAGCAAAACAAACAAACAAACAAACAAACAAACAAACAAACAAACAAACAAACAAACAAACAAACAAAACCGCACAAAAAAGAAATAAAGAGCAAACATACCCCCCCCCCCCCCCCCGAAAAAAAGGGAAAACCGACCCCCGTAGTGTAGTGGTAAGCACTTTGGACTATGGACCGGGAGACCCGGGTTCGAGTCCCAGCCGAGGCGAGCGGGATTTTTCCTACCTAGGTCGGCTCCTACCCAGAGCGGGTGTGCTATGGGCCCGATGGGGAGGCTGTTGCCACACAGCCGAGCTTCACCCACTTCACGGGTGCGACTTTGGGGGTGCTTCCCTGGGTATGACACGTCTCATGATGTGGATGATTACACGGCCGGCAGCGCAGGTGCCGTAGTTCCCGGGCCTGGTTGATGCCGGGATATTTATGACAGGAAGCGTGGAATGCGGCTCTGTCCCGCAGTCCCAAACCACACGGACCTCCATAGCATCATCTTACCATCATCCTCATCTCCATCATCATGCATTAATAAAAAAAAAAATTGCCCCAACTTCCGAGCCCTCCGTGGATTCCACCAATACCAGGGAGGAACACCACTGGAGCCGGCAAAGAGTTGGGGCAGCAAAAAGAAAAAAAGAAAAAAAGAAAAAAGAAAAAAAGACTGAGTTTAAGAAAATTAATTAACACACTGAGAGGTCATAAGTATTTCACACAGACAAAGCAAGCAACTACCGTGCCGTCCCGCCCTCACTTTCTGACGACGACCACTTCAGTCGTACGAATAGACGACTCCACTCCTATCAATCAAAAGGGGCGAGTGCCCAGAATTCAGCCAGTCGCGAGTCGTGGCAAAAAAAAAAGAGCACACCACATGGCAAACGTTCTTGCCAAACAATACAGAGAGGGGAGCACGTGCAGTTTGATATGACTGAAACGTGGAAAGAGAGCGGTACGTCCGTTGACGTCATTTGAGGAAAAAGACCCTTACGTCAATCCCTTTCATCTTTTCCGTAAAATGACGTCACAGGCGTACTGTGCTTTGCTAATACTCGGCAGAGTAAAGGGGCGAGTGGAGTCGTCTACATCGTTGTCGACAAGAATTTGCAACCACCACCGTACAGGCGCGTAGGAAGATGCTGAGAGGAAAGGGGGGCCCACTAAGTCGGATGAGCCATACGGCCGGTGTGTGTGTGTGTGTGTGTGTGTGTGTGTGTGTGTGTGTGTGTGTGTGTGTGTGTGTGTGTGTGTGTGTGTGTGTGTGTGTGTGTGTGTTAACTGCCAAGGACTGTGTCCTGCGACAGCGGAGCAGGGGGCCCCCACCACTGGCGGGCCCCCTCTCCTCTTATCAAAAGCAAGGGGGGGCCCAAAGATATTCGGGCCCCCCTTCCAAAAATCGAACGGGGGCCTGGGCCCCCAGGGCCCCCGTGTTTCCTACGCCCCTGCCGTACGTTCTCCTTAACCCTTTCATTCATCTTGATTTACTTCGTTTCCTTCCAGGCGTTGACCCGTCTGCAGCCGTAGTTAAAAGGAAGAGATATTTTCTCGTCGGAGACATCGTGGGTATCGGTTTCGCCATGTTTCTTTTGACGGGATGTTTCGTGGCACTCGCCGAACGGCGCAAGGCTGGCAGACGTCGCCGTGAATGGATACAGTTACAACGGCGTCGACGTGCTTGGATAACAGGTGAGAAGTGGCCGATTTGACATGTAGCCCACAAGCCCGTAGCCACGCGCACTGACTAAAACCTCCGACAAACCTCCATGGCAACCGCACGGAGCGCGCGTTTTTCCCTCTTTGTCAGACGTCTGTTACTCCGACAACACACCCACACGTGTCGGAAGTACGTCACTCGTTCCGGCGCTGTGATTGGCTAGCGTTGCCTGTCAGTCAGGCACGGGCTATGTCAGCTGGTAGCACTTCCGGTTTTAGCAGGTGCGTCACTGAACAACCCGGCCACCCTTTTGACACGAATGCACGGGGCCTCAGAATGCCCGTGTATTCCCTGTTAGCCTCAGGCATCTCAGTCACCCCTAAAAATGCTTCAATCTACAAACAAAAATTACCATGAACAGACCATTCAAAGGCACGCACCTGACAGGAGTTTAACAAAATTTGAATGTCTCCTTTACTCTCGGGCCTCACTGGAGTAATGCACGTCTCCTTTCTCTTTAGGGCAGAGAGCCAGTTCACACTAATCCGCTTGCCTTACTAGTGCTCGACCTCTGTCCAAAACGTCCCAGCTGCACTGGCAGCTTGCCTCTTTTTGTGACCGCCCGGCATGCACCTTGACCTACATAGCACAAAATCACGAAAATCACGCCTTTTCATGACAACAACAATCACTACAGACTAGCACACTCGCCAAACAGGATACTTCAAATAAGCACAAAACATGACCCCACGGTCAATTTGTGTCCTTCCGCCTGTCTAGAAGTTCGGCTATGCCACCAGTTTGGATTGTGATACATGTATTTGGATCTGAAAATGGACTTTTCCAGGCTGTCGGGCTGCTCGGCGGGAGTTTCTCTCCGGGCCTTCCGGCTTTTTTCCCCTCTTTACTTGCGACATAGCATATGGAAATGGTCTCTCTTGTTGACCAATTGGCCTTCCGTTTGTTGGTTTGTTAATGTAACGTGCTTTTTTTTTTGGTTGTTTTTTTGACGGCCCCCCCCCCCCCCCCCAGTGTCCACATCAGAGAAAATTAGGGCCTGCTTCTTCCCACGATTTCATGGGACTTCTATTGTACATACTTGACCGCTCTCTCTCTCTCTCTCTCTCTCTCTCTGTGTGTGTGTGTGTGTGTGTGTGTGTGTGTGTGTGTGTGTGTGTACACAAAAACGAGACAGGTCCCGTGAACGAGCCTGCACGTTGTATTTTAAGTCGAATTGGAGAAGGCGAAAATTTCTGCCCGTGGACTTGGCGCGGGGTTTTATGAAGGATCTTGTTTCTCCCTAACACCGTCCTTGAATATATATATAACGCTGGTGTCGTCTTTTCACAGGTGCACGTGCTAGAAGAGCGCCCCAGGTCGTTGAGATGCAGTCTATCTCGCATGAGCCTCCTGAAACGCAGGTGAGACAACACGAAGGCTTCAGATAGATCCAGTGCTTTGCAGATCTTCTCAGAGTATTTCAGTAACCGGGGCTAATACCATTGTTTGCTAAGTCAGCTAATGTTTTGGAACAGTTTCGCTCTTGAAGGCGCCTGTGCACTGGAAGTACTCTACCTTTGATGATTAGTACAGCTCTTAATGCGATACAGTGTTGTGTACACTTAGCGCTAGCTGTCGAATATTCAAACTCTACGATTGATGTTACACTACTAGAGCGTTCGGTGTGGTCGCCTCGCGTCATCCGAGTACGCTTCTTACGGCTTAGTGCCCGCATTACAGACGCCGTCACTGTCCAGGTGTGTAACTGGTGTGATGATAGAAGCCATGGAAAACAGCCCCAGAACGATCTGTGAGCGTAAAACTGGTAGCATTACCCACTAGATTTTAACTCATTTATGACGGGACACTTTGATCAAAGGTTCAGCCAAGCATCGCCCACGGCTCGTCAAAATTGAATATTCTACATCCATTTTTAATAAAGTACACACATCAGTTGAAAATGTCAAGTGTGTAGACTTCAGTGAAGCTTGCTAGAGAGGTTTTTTCCATGTAGTCAGGTTACCGCAAGTTTCAGGAGGCAGGCTCAGGCATGGTCAGCGCTGAGGCGGCGGCAGCCCCAGTCACAATAGAGTTAAACACGAAGGTTCCCGAGTTTTTTGGTGTTTGTTTTTTAGGGTGACATTTTGATGTTGCGGCAGGGTAATAGTACAATTCTTGAAAATACATCAACTCATTCACCCATCACTCAAACGCACATAGAACACACCCTACAACAGCAGGCACCACGTTTAGCAGGAGGCAAGTTGAAAACAGATAAGTTTCATGTGTGAATGCGCGACTCGCAGTATGACAGAATAGGTTGCTGCTAGCAGGCAGTGAGTTCCAGAATGTTAGGGCGGTAAACCGGAAACACCGTTCGCCAAAACATTTTAGATTTCTCTCAAATCTTGAAAAAGCTTCTCATTGGATGAACGGAGGGCACGCTACGCTTTGTAGGTGCGTGAGTGAAGCGGACAAATACAGGGGGCGTAGGAACCACGGGGGCCCTGGGGGCGCAGGCCCCCGTTTCGATTTTTGGAAGGGGAGCCCGAATATCTTTTGGGTCCCCCTTGCTTTTGATAAGAGGAGAGGGGGCCCACCAGTGGTGCCCCCCCCTCCCCCCGCTCTGCTGTCGCAGGACACAATCCTTGGCAGTCAACACACACACACACACACACACACACAACACACACACACACACACCCTTCTTTACCCCGGCCGTATGGCTCACCCGACTTAGTGCCCCCCCCCCCCTCCTCTCAGCATCTTCCTACGCGTCTGAATAATCAACACTGATCAACATCTCACACGTCAGAGTGCTGTCTGTTGCAGAGTTCCAGTTCATGAGAGTTTTTGCTGTCCTGAACACTGGTGCCAAAGGAACGTAATTTGTTCTCCAAAACGGATCCGTGGAATCTCACGAGAATCAGTCGCCTGTGTCTGAACTACAAGAGCTGAGGCTGCACAATACAGATACGGACTTCAAAGAAAGTGCTATATATTCCTATTAAACATAACGCGGCGCCCTAGAAAATTCTTTAAAATTCACAAAAATCCAGCAGCCAAAGACTCAGGTGTAGGGCAAATTTAAACAAATTCCAATATTCCACTCTTTGGCAATGCTAGCAGCGACCACCTGCCCCCTTATTCCTCTCTCGTCTGCTAGCTCTTGTGCCAGCCGCGCATGAATACAAATAGTCCACAAGCCAGGCTCATTTTTCACTGTTTTTACTGTTACCTGGCATGGCACTTATTACAAACCCAGCAAACAGCCCTAGACTGCCATTTCGTACTCTGCACACAAATTTAAAAAGTATTAGATTTATCGGAAATACTACATGCCCCAGAAACTATCAGTGTGGTGTTACCTTTATGACGGTCCTCGACAAAACTTTCAGCGCCATGTTAAGGGATAATTTTCCGCATTTTTTTTCAATAAGTATTTTTTTTTTATCATGTGTATTTTCTGCTGGTGTGACAACGTTATGCGTTCAAAGCGTACAAAGGTCATCTCACGGGTATCAAGAAGAGGAAATGTTTGATCAGAACTTAGGTACACATCTCCTAGATCTAGGGAGCGCTCTCAGCTTTACTTACTTCCCCTACTTTCAAATTGACCTGATTGAGGGCATGTTTTCGGCTTTAGCGACGCCTTTGTTCCTTTTCTCTCTCTCTCTCTCTCTCTCTCTCTCTCTCTATATATATATATATATATATGCCACTTGGTATTTGTATTGCATGCTTGTAGGTTATATTCAAGTCTGCCTGTCTCAACCCCAGTGACCATTTCAATAAACATATTGTATTGCATACGTATATTTTTGTTCCATTTCTCTAGTTATGGAAATACGCAATGGTTTTACGTCCTGTGCTTGGGAATTGTGATCACATATTATTTGTTCCGTCCAAAACGGTTTCATCGATCATTCATTTACTCAATAGCTCGGACACTTCAACTCGATCGACTGGCTAAATGTGAATTGGACTCGTAAGTTCTTTCAGCTGTCATATGCACAGCTATCTTATCGCTAAACGCAATGATTTATTGGTGAAATGAATGTTATTGTCCCCGACTAAATGAAACTCTTTTGTTTGCCTAGTCGTATATACTTTTTGTTGCACTCAGTGAAAGGGGAGCCGGTATGGTAGAGCGTTGGACTTCTAATGCTCGGGTCGTGAGTTCGATCCCGGCTGGGGCCAAATATTTGTGCTGGCTTTTTCATCGTTGCCCCGTCTTTGATATCACCCTATGTGGTGGAAAAGGACGTTAAACCCCCAAACACCCACCCACCCACCCGCATTCAGTGAAAACAGTGAACAGTTAACGTGTGTGCCGATTTTGTGTGTGTGTGTGTGTGTGTGTGTGTGTGCGTGCGTGCGTGCGTGCGTGTGTGCGTGTGTGTGTGAAGGAGAGAGAGAGAGGAAGACGTGCACGTACACCTAAAGAACGTAATCATTACGTCACACTGTATTTCGTCATCGCTTCGACGTCCTTCTTTGCTCCTTGATCATAAAATGGTGAACGATATAAAAACTTGTGCCTGACAACTTCCAGACAACACAAAAATGGTTTGATTCTGGGAAGTCGATGCGTTAGCAGGAGCATTTAACTCTTAACCTGCTCGTCCGGATCCGTCATGGTCCAATGGATTCTCGGATGAGTGCGTATGACCAGGGACCAAACTGCCTGGAAGGCAAAATACGCGCGCAGTGTGCTATTCCCCATCCAGCGAGTCGCCATTCCGACCGCCTGGACAGGAGCTTCAGTTCTTCAAAGGATCTCTCCCGTTTTAGTATGGACGGTAAAATGGATTACTTGTACAACCAACCAAAACGCAAATACCGTACCGGCAAAACCCAGGCACTGAGCACCATGAATGAACGGAAGGAATTATATAGACAGCAACATTACTGCGCTCAAACATCTCTTGAATGTAGGTTACGAAAGATCCTCTGTCCAAGATACTACATACTCGAACAAGAACAATGGTGCCCTCACCGCAAAACACATCTATGAAGGCAGAACTTCGTGTTTTTTCACCAGCAGAAACGATGTGCCAGTCGGAAATGCTTATGGTTCAAATCCAGGGATGGATTATGGTTATGCAAACCATTCCCAAAGCGGACATAAAGCGACAACTGCCGATGGTCGTGGCTACGAAGACCGTGGATCGGGTCATAGGATATGACTATGAAGGAAGAAAACACCAGTGCCTCAGGTCAACGTTACGGCTATGGCGGGAGAAACGCCCTGACCAGTGCCTCGGGTCAAAGATACAATTATGATGGAAGAAACGGCAGTGCCTCAGGCCATACATTCAATTACGAAGGAAGAAACACACTGTGGCCGGTGCTCTGGGTCATCAGTACAATTATGATGGAAGAAACGCCAGTGCCTCTGTCAACGTCACAATTATGATGGAAGAAACGCCATGGCCAGTGCCTCAGGTCAACGGTACAATTATGATGGAAGAAACGCCAGTGCCTCAGGTCAACGTTACAACCATGACGGGAGAAACGCCATGGTCAGTGCCTCAGGTCAACATTACGACTATGATGGAAGAAACGCCGGCTACTCGGGTCAACGCTACGATTATGGACAGAGGAACGGTAGTGCCTCAGGTCAACGCAACGACTATGAAGAAAGAAACGGCAGTGCCTCAGGACAAAGATACAATTATGAAGGGAGAAACGCCGTGGCCAGTGCCGCGGGTCAACGTTACGATCATGAAGGAAGAAACGCCAGTGCCTCAAGTCAAAGATACAATTATGACGGGAGAAACGCCAGTGCCTCCGACCAACGCATGGACTATGAAGGAAGAAACAACAGTGCCTCAGGCCAACGCCACGATCACGAGGAGAGAAACGCCAGTGCCTCCGGTCAACGCTACGATTATGAAGGAAGAAACGCCAGTGAGTCAGGTCAACGGTACGACTATGACGGAAGGCACGGCAGTGCTTCAGGCCAACGCTACGAGGGAAGAACGCCCAGTGCCTCAGGCCAAAGATATGACCACGAAAGACGAGTTGGAAGTTCCTGCAGCCAACGGTATGATTACCAGAGACAGCCGGCAAACTCTCCAGGCACGGGACATGGACGAGAAAGTCCACAAAGAAGTGCCTCAGGTCAGTACTACCGAGAAGAGACCAGACACGCCAGCGCACCAGCGCGGGACACGAGGACGCCTGCCCACAGTGGTGACTATCGACCTCGGAGCACCGGTTCGGGATCACAACGGCTCGACGACAGAAATACAAACACGAGCAGGAGCAGTCCGCTACACATGCTGCCGAAGCTGAGACCGAGCGACCTAACAAGGACGTATTCCAAGGACGTCTTAACATTCAAAGACACGTACGACCCCGGGAGAGGACGGAGCTCAGACGGCAAGAGACTGTACGAGGAGGGAGGCAGGAGTGGTCCTGACATTCTGGTGATAAACCGGGAAGATGCAGGGGACGACGGACACCCTGCAGACGCTGGGATCAGGTGCTCGAACAGCTACTCCTCGCGTGTGGGAGACGTTCCGCGCTCCAGCGACCACAGGCTGAACGAAACACGCGCATACACTCCCGTGGACCATGGCGGCGATAGACGAGGAGAAACTCCCGGTTATCCGTTCCAGCAGGAAGTTAGGCGAGAGTCCATGGACAAGGTGCTGGAGCAGATCAGAAGAGGAACGCCCTCCTCGCGGCCAACCAGTCAGCAGCTCGACAGAAGGGAAGCAACTCCAGGATCAGGTCGGCAGATTTACAGCCGGGGGGCAACTCCAAATGCGAGGAACTGGACACCCGGTGGGCGACCGGCAACTCCGAGTGCAACCGATCCGCGACCTTACACGAGACAGGGCACAGCAAGACCCGCGAGCCGACCCTTTGATGTAAGGGGAGCAACGCCAAGCGCCTCTGTCCAAGGAAGGGTGGCAACCCCGTACGCACTGGATCGACAGCCAACACCAGCACGCGCTGTCCGGACCCCGTATGAAAGGGAGACAACTCCCAGTGGTAACAATCGGCTGCTGGGTGAACTAAGAGGACGGCAGTGCATCAGCCGTCAAAGTACACCCAGCCAAAGACTCCGTGACGAAGCCGACAAGTACTCAACCGATGGGGATGACAAAAATTTCAGCGCTGCTGCAGAAGATGCACAACAGCTGGAGCTGGCCAGACGAGCCTTAGACACCCCGATGCCACCGACAAAAGAGGAGCTGTTCGATATAAAAGGACAATCAGGTAAATTAATTTAGTAGTTAGCCGACGAGGGGATTTGGTGTAGTGGTTAAGGTATGTGACTTCGGATCCTGGGCCGCCCGCTTCCAATCCCTGGAGGACAGGAATATGGATGGATTTTCTCCTTTCCAAATCGAGTCAAAATCACGTGCAGGCTTCTTTACTCTGTCCCACTCTCGTGTACACATGCACGCACACAAATCAAGTGCGCACGCTAAAAATCCCACGTTCATCTTATGAAGAAGCGTTGGCTGCAGCCGGTGGCATGGAAAACAGAAATACTGTCGCACACACCAGAGTTAATAGCAGGGTGAAGGTTTGCACATAAAGTAGCCCTTAGCGGCAGCAGGCTTTCTCTGCTTCGTCCTTCAGCCCTGCGGCGCCATGAGCATTCCAGAAGAGGCGGATATGTGAGCCGAGAAGAAGTCTACCATACCGTACCACACCATTCCATAGTTAGTTAGTTGTGGTTGTACGCCGTGCAAGCAACAAAGACTATTACGCGGTCCCTTTCTACGCCAGATCCTTTAAAACAAAGATTTTCACGTTAAAACAGGGTGGAAATATGAGTTAAAAATCTCTTTGGTTTAAACGAGGTACAAGACATTTGTCCCGTCTTTGCACAGTCCAAAGTTTTGAAAGTGAAATTAATTTAATAGAAGTAGTAGCAGCAACACTAGATATTGTTGTTGCAGTTGAAGTAGAGGTAGTGGAAGTACTGGTTGTTGGATTCTGGGTGGGTGGCTGGGTGTTTGGGGGTTTAACGTCCTTTTTCTACCACATACGGGTGATATCAAAGACGGGGCAACGATGAAAAAGCCAGCACAAATATTTGGTCCCAGCCGGGATACGAACTCACGACCCGAGCATTAGAAGTCCAACGCTCTACCTTTCGGCCACCCCGGCTCCCCGTTGGAGTTCTTGTGGTGGAGGTGTGGTAATGGAGTGTGTGTGTAGCTGCAAACCAGTTGTTTTCTACTTATTCCATGCTTGACACCTACATTCACTGACAAGCCTTGGAACAAAGCAATGCGTGATGATGATAATGATGATGATGATGATGATGATGATTGTACGCCTTACGTGCGTTCCGGCATACCATGAATGAACTCATCTGTTAACATATAGAAGCTGTAAAAACCCTGAAATTAACAACTACATTAAATAGGCGATGTATCGGTAACACTAGTAATGGACTTGACTTCTTTCTTTCTTTTCATTCTTTGTTGCCACTGACCCCTTATCTGTGATCCGAGATTAGTCAAACAAATCCCGAAGTTTCACGTGGTGGTTTTCAGACAAGAAATCCGCCTTTCTGGCGGAAATGGAACGCACCATATCCTCAAATATGTCGATCAAGTACCGAAAGGTAATGTATGACGTGGGTCAAGACTTTGACGTTACATCCGGGGTCTTCGTGGCACCTCACAATGGCGTCTACGTCTTCAGTTACCAGGTCAGACGGCAACTCCGTATTTCTGTACGACTAGGCGTGTAGCAGTCGCACACAGCAGATTTAAACCCATGTTAAACGTACACCCAGGCAGAATACAGCCCGAACGCGCGCGTACGCAAACACACACACATGACGTACAATCTCCTTGTACAGCTAATCAAATCAAATCAAATCAAATCAAATCAAAGAAGGGCCGTAACCAGCCCTACAGTTTTTTTTTTTTTTTTTTTTTTTTACTACATGTACTTTATTATCCCTTTCGGGGGAAGCGCGTCGCCGCGGTGCAGCGGCCACCCAATACCCATCCTTTAATTATTTGTATTTATTTTATTTTTTAAAACATTTTTTAAAAACAATTTTGCTGTCGAAAGAAAGCCGGATAGTCCGGAGAGAAACCCCCGACGAGCAGCTCGGCAGCCAGGACAAACCGGTAATCACGTATCACAAGCTCGACCTGGGCTCGAACGCACGCTTCATCGCCGTGAGATTGGTGACGGCCGTTCAGTAGCGCAAGCAGCTAAATCCGACGCGCTACCTATTAGACCACCGCTCACACCATTCTGATCGCGAAACGTCTGTTCCAGATATTCCCAAAGTTCATGGGATCATTCGTCGTGGACCTCTACAAAAACGGAAGGGTCGCAACCCGCATGCATGTGACTGACATGAAGGTGGGTCCATCTGACGCTACTGCTGTGGCGGAGCATGCGCGGGCAGGCGACCGCTACTGGATTCAGGCCAGCAAAGGGGGAGAACTCCATGGCGGACCTTACAGCTTCTTTTCGGCAACTCTTGTCGCTGACGAAGATTAGGTTAAAGATTAGATTGGACAATGCAAGGCAGTTTCATATAAATAACTGTTTAATATTTTTGAATATTTAGAAGCACTTTGAGGATTTGACAGGACAGTTATGGTAGAGACATAGCGGATATATCATACGTTTAAAATTCTTTTAAGTGAAGGGGGGTTTCTTAAATTTGGATCTTACATGTGTTTACATTGCTAAACTTTAACAACTTTTAAGTTCGGGAGGAACACGGACAGAGATGGCACGCTTTATAACGTCTCTGTGACCAGGATTTCGACTTGAAAAGAAAACAATAAAGATTTAGATTTGAGTCTTTTCTCTGATTGGCGGGTTCTGTTAGAAATGGAAGCCTGATTTTAAATATATTAAAAACAAAACAGGTACAGAAAAGGAAACGGTAATGACTGCGAAGTGGTTACACGTCACAAGTTACGTTGACCCGTGTCGTCCTTTGTGAAAGTAAGTGGTTTCTGTCCCTTTTTTGTCGCTTTTATTTGCAAACACATACAGATATGGATAATTTTATTGTTCATGAAAGGAAATGTGTCTTTGGCTTCACCGACAAGGAATCTCCTGTCTCGATCTTCCTAGCTCATATCTGGATTCAGGCACGTACCAAGTTACAACAAAGAATTATTATGGTTTGGGGGTAAATGAGGTGTAATTCAGAACCTCAGCAAATCTGGATTTACGATTGTTGCTTTCAAAACAATGGGAGCGAAACGTGAGCCTTGAAAATAGAGACGAGAGTTTTCGTGGTTACATGAATGTGTATTTCCGAAAGAGAATCTCGCCGTCTCTCTGTCTGTCTCTGTCTGTCTGTCTGTCTCTGTCTGTCTGTCTGTCTGTCTCTGTCTGTCTGTCTCTGTCTGTCTGTCTATGTCTGTCTGTCTGTCTGTCTCTGTCTGTCTTTCTGTCTCTGTCTGTCTGTCTCTGTCTGTGTCTCTCTGTGTCTCTCTGTCTGTGTCTCTCTGTCTCTGTCTGTGTCTCTGTCTCTCTGTCTCTGTCTGTCTGTCTCTCTGTCTCTCTCTCTCTCTCTCTCGCACACACACACACACACACACACACACACACACACACACACACACACACACACACACACACACACACACACACACACACACACACACACAGAACATTCAAAAGATTTATTTCTTTCACTTTCAAAATGAGGAAACCTAAGCCGAGCTCAAAATACAGCTCTCCATCTCCATCGTCTCCCCTGAACAGAACTCTCCGTTGTGCATTGGCATCGGGTTGTCGCACGCTCTACTTCTGGTTCGGTAACCTTGGATACCGTTGCCAGGTGACGACTGACAGGCAGTCCAAGCCGTCCAGGAAGAGAAGTTACCATGGTTTTCTGCAATATTGTATCGTTGCAATGTATATCTTGTTTCAGCTGAATGCATTTCTTATCAGCCAGCTAGATGAACGGTTTAGGTTTTTGAAGATAAACCCTCCGGTAAAGGGGGCCGGCGAAGGGGTGGGGGGGGGGGGCAGGGGAAGGGGGGAGGGTGTGTGTGTTTCGGAGTTTAACTTTTCCCCTTCCACCATCGTATGGATGATGTCAAAGGTGGGGCGACAAGAAAAAGGCCAGCACAAGTATATATGGCGCCAGTCGGGATTCCAACTCTCACGACCCGAGCATTGAAGTGTGTGTGTGTGTGTGTGTGTGTGTGGGGGGGGGGGGGCTAGGGGTGGGAGGGTGGAGGGGGGGCGTTAGAGAGAGAGAGAGAGAGGTGGGTAGGTGGGTGTTTTTGGATTTTGAACGTCCTTTTTCCCACCACGTATGGGTAATATCAAGTTAGTCAGTTAGGGCTTAATGCAGAGAGAGAGAGAGAGAGAGAGTTTGTAAGTGTAATCTGCTAAAAGTAAAGAGAGACAGAGACACAAAGAGAGAGACAGAGACATAGAGAATCTGCTAAAGTAACAGGACTTCAATCAAACTCTGTAGAAGAAAAAGAACTCACCACAAGGGTTAGTGTTGCAGTCTTGTGTTTCCTCTTCGGGTCCAGAGCAGTGTTGGCCGCCATTTTGAGGCATTGGACTGTCACAGGCACGTGTTCGGATCTGCTCCCCGCCTGGGTCAGATAAACATAGGAGAAAGAAACATGACGTCAGATGTTCAAAGGCCAATCCACCGACATGCCTGCTGTGTAATGGCAAAACACATTAAGTCCACAACCACGCCATATTGGAAAGATTTAGACGTCACACTTCACCAGCCATTTTCTCAACATGGCCACTTTTCAACGGTACGTTTTCAACAAACATTTCTGAGGCCTATATCAAGCTACAGAGATAATGTTATACCAAAAGAAAGCTTATTTTCTGCACTTTTCAGGGATACCAGTTATCACTCTTTGTCCCTCTTTTGTGGGAGTCTGTCACTGAATTAATGTCCTATACTTTTTAGGTCATCCAGGAGACAGTTTTGTTCTACGACGATTCCCATGGATGTGATCCCCTGTCAACCCTAATTGTCCGTGACACAACTTTTTTTTCTTCACTTTTTAACATTTTTATTATTATTATTATTTTTTTTTTTTGGTGCACCAACTCTTCGCCAGCTCCAGTGGTATTTTCCAAGGTCTTGGGTGGAATCCATGCAGGGCTCGGAAGCTGAGATAAATATTTATTATGTATGATGATGAGAATGAGGATGATGGTATGATGCTATGGAGGTCCATGTGGTTTGGGACTGTTTGACAGGGCTGCATTCCGCACTTCCTGTCATGAAATATCCCGGCGTTAACCAGGCTCGGGAACTACGCCACCCGCGGTGTTGGCCGTGTAATTATCCATATCGTGAGATGACTGTGTCATACCAAGGGAAGCACCCTCAATTCGCACCCGTGAAGTGGGTGAATCTCGGCTGTGTGGCAACAGCCTCCCCATTGGGCCCATAGCACACCCGCTTTAGGACCGACCTAGGTAGGTAAAATCCCGCTTGCTTCGGCTCGGATTCGAACCCGGGTCTCCCGATACGTGTTCCGACAGGGGCCGGTTACACAACCCTTCTAGAGAAACGTCCCCTACCTCCGCATGTGCGAGTGCACTGTCCCCATTCCGACCACTGTCCATACTGGCCGTCCAGAACCTGTCTGGTCTGGAAAGGAACAAACTGCCCTGCTCCGAAATCCTGGTGACAGAAACAAAATCTGTTAAAACAAAATGCAGAAATGGTAATCGAAATCCGACACTTGACCTTCGAGACCCGGATGGAAAAAAGTTATGAGAACGGCACTTTAGAAAAAGATATTTTAAAAACCCAAACAGATACAGATAACTTTATTGTCCATGAAAGAAAAAAAAATTTGTCTTCGGCTTCACCGACAAGTAAGCAAACAAACACATGAGATCACACCAGGAGTGCTGGCTTACAAAGCTGGCATTGAAGTATTTTTAGAGGTGACTATGAGGCCTGAGGCTAATAGCGAATATACAGGCACTTTGAGACCTCGTGCGTTTTGTGTTCTTTGGCCACACGACTAAAAATCTATTGAAACGTTTATAAAAGCAAAACCATCTCCCAGATAAGTAAGTCACAAAGGACAAAGGAGGCATCCATTTTCTTACACTGAGTAACAATTCATTCATCAACCGCTTTGGACATTTCTCACATGGTCGACACGACTAATGGCTTTGTGCGATGGATTGCTAAAGATCTGAGGTAGAGAGTGGGTTAAACGAATAGAAAAGGCAGAATAAAACAAAATAATTTTAGAAACAAAAAAAAAAAAAACATTTCAGTGTGTGTCTTCGGCACACTTACTGCGGTAGTTCACCATCTTGAAGAAAATGATGCTGAAACACGAGGAGAAAATATAATTATGACAGCTTAGTACAGGCTTATCAGGCTTTTTTTACTTCTTGAAAAAAAAAAATCAGGGAAGAGATTATGTTCCTCTAAAGTTTACAAGAGATTGTTCCTTCATCCTGAATGTCAAGGAATCCAAGCAGTTGTGTCCCTTGTGCTAAGATGCCCTTTTCCCCAAGCCTAGTTTTGGCTGCAACGTCGATAGCTGATGTATTTGGGCGAAAACAGCTCTTGACATAATCCAACGTATACCAGGAACCTTGTATGCCGCATACTCAGTGGCGCTGCGCATGCGTGTTGCATAAATAATAAGGTCTCGCAATTCAAGATGGTACTGAAGAGACACAGAGATAGACAATGACAATGGCAATGGAACTTTATTTTTCAACGGTAGAAAAATTCGGCACATGTGGCAGTTAATAATTTGCCGTACCTAAAGTACAAGATTAGCGAGAGAGAGAGAGAGAGAGACGAGAGAGAGAGAGAGAGAGAGAGAGAGAGAGAGAATGAATGAATGAATGAATGAATGAACTTGAATGAATGAACTTTATTTTACAAGGATATAAGTGTAAGCACAAGTGCTTATCTTACAACTTGTCCTTGCTACAGAAAACGAAAACAGAAAAAAGAACTAAGAAGTACTACATGATCCAAAAAAAAAAAGAAAAAAAATGGCGATAATAATATACTAATAATACTGCTAATAATAATAATGGATGATGATGATGATGATGATAATAATAATGGTACTACTACTACTACTACTACTACTGGTGATACTACTACTACTGGTGATACTACTACTACTGGTGATACTACTACTACTGGTGATACTACTACTACTAATGGTGATGATGATCATAATAATAATAATGATGATGATGATGATGATAATAATAATAATGGTAATACTACTACTACTACTACTACTGGTGATACTACTACTACTGGTGATACTACTACTACTGGTGATACTACTACTACTAATGGTGATGATGATCATAATAATAATAATAATGATGATGATGATGATGATAATAATAATAATAATGGTAATACTACTACTACTACTACTACTGGTGATACTACTACTACTGGTGATACTACTACTACTGGTGATACTACTACTACTAATGGTGATGATGATCATAATAATGCTGATCAATAATAATAATAATGGTGATAATCATAATAAATGGTATTTGGTAGGGCACTTCTGTAAATAAAACTCAATGCGCCTATCACTCACCGACACTCACGCACATTACATTTTTACAACGATGGACAAACAGACGAGTTAAACAGAACATTACTGGAGTTAGTTATTTGTGCTTTACGTCGCTCAAGCAACAAACACAACAACAAGAGAGAGAGAGAGGGGGGGGGGGAGGCGTGAGTGTGGTAGTACCTCTGACAGCAACAAGGGCCCAGGCGTCATTGGCTGCCAGATCCCTCACGGCGCTTGTGTTAGTACCTCCCCTAGAGTAGCTCTCTCGATGGCGTCGTACAAAGGGTCCATGTCGATGGAGCCAATCGTGTTCTTCTGGACGGCCATGACGACTGTCTCGCCATCTTTTACAGCTGAAAACACAGGAAATTCACCCTGTACGTTTTTAACTGGACAGAGAAAGAGTTTGCTTGTTTGTTAAACGACTTAGTCCATCTTTGTTAAAGCCAGCTTATGTTTTGGAACAGTTGTCGGAGCGCATTTTCATAGAACCGAGCAAAACCTGATTAAAATGGTTATGCAATAATACCATTAAGGGCGGTGATCAGTTTTGGAGGTTCAGAATGGCGTCGTCCCGATCCCCCGACCGTGTAGGTGAAGGAAGAGTGTGTCATGTGACCTGTACCGTTGAGGATGTAGGTTACCAAACCCCTGTTGTTGTTATCAATACTGTCGTCGGCCTGAAAATGATAATCCCTGGTACGTGATCTCACATAATACGAGCATAGTCCGAATCATGTCGCTAGATACAAGATAGTCGTGTGTGTAGTGTCAGGGTATGGTATGGTATGGTATGGTATGGTATGGTAGACTTCTCCTCGGCGCACGTATCCATTTCTGCTGAAATGCTCACGGCGCCGCAGGGCTGGAGGACGAAGCAGTGAAAGCCTGCTGCCGCTAAGCGTGCAAACCTCCACCCTGCTATTCACTCTGGTGCGTGCGACAGTATTTCTTTTTTCCACGACACCGGCCACAGCCTACTCTTCTTCGAAAGATGAACGTGGGATTTTTAGCGTGCACACTTGATGTATGTGCGTGCGTGTGTACACGAAGGCAAGACAGGCACCGTAAACGAGTCTGCACATAGATTTGACTCGATATCGTAAGGCAGCCTATCGAAAAAGGCAGCTCAGGATCCGAAGTCGGATGCCTTAACCACTAGACCAAATCCCATCTGCGCGGAGTTACTAGTGAGACTTAGTAGGACTTAGTACGGAGAACTTCGCTGAGCAGCGTAACCCACTTGCATGTAAATTAGGCACGTTACGGGTACCATTAGCTAATCGCAGCGCGTTAGCAGCTCGCGGCCTCTGCCGTGTGAGCCTAATTTACATGTAAATGGGTTACGCTGCTCAGCGAAGTCCTCCTACGAAATCCTACTAAATCTCACTACTTTCATCGGAGTGACGGAAGTGCACGCTCCGTGAATGCAGTCTCTCGGTGTGGAGTGTTGCGGACAGTCGTAATACCACAATAAGAGCGTGACGTCAAATGCATTGCTTATCTAAATGACCATGATTGGCAAGTGTACTAGTTTGTAATGATTTTTGTTGTCACGGCAAAGTGTGATTTTTGTATTTGTAGGGCAAGGTACATGGCAGGGAATTGCACCAAGAGGCAAGTTGCCAGTGAAGCTGGGACTTCTGGTGCTGATAGCAAGCAGTGGATTTCAGTAAAGTGGCTTTCTGGCCTGAAAAGAAAGTAGACTTGCATTACCTGAGAGGAAAGGAGACAATCGAATATTTTAAACTCCTGTCAGGCGCGTGCCCCGAATGGTCTGTGCAGAGTATTTTTTGCTTCTAGATTGAAGCATTTTTGGGCGTGACTAAAATGCCTGGTAATAGGTTCATTCCAGAACTTACAAGTTTGTCGTAGAAGAAGCCGTTTTCCGCAGAGCGTTTCTGGACAGTGGAGGTGAGTTTTGTCCAAGACAGTTTGTTCTTGCCGTGCAGTTCCAGGGTACCTCCGTC
Source organism: Batillaria attramentaria (assembly GCA_018292915.2). Lineage (NCBI taxonomy): Eukaryota > Metazoa > Mollusca > Gastropoda > Batillariidae > Batillaria > Batillaria attramentaria. Next base: position 932,390 of record JACVVK020000165.1, read on the forward strand.
AGCCACCCCGATGAATTTCTCCCCAAACCCGGCAACGCTGTACTGGCCTCGGGTACCTGGTGGGACAGTTTACCTCGAGACGTGAGATACCAAACAATAATATTCTGACATTTACCATAACTCGTTTTGCCTCTTAGCATCGTCAAAGGCAAGTACAAGAAGGGAAATCTGAAACATACGATGCTATGCCATGCACCCCCCCCCCACCACCACCACCCACCCACCCACTCACACCCTCCCCAGAAAAGTCGGGTTTTTTTGTGTGTGCTTTGTCCGGTGGCCTTGCACGTGGTGCTCGGTATTTGCCCTCATTCTGACCCAGACAAGACGTTCAGGAAATGGTCAGACGCTTCAGCGTGGCCAGATAATCCCTGCTATTTCCATTTTTCTGCAGGAAAATAGGACTGTGCCATTTTTTTCTGTAGAAAAATAGGATTGTGCCATTTTTCTGAAGGAAAATAGGATTGTGCCATTTTTCTGCAGGAAATAGGATTGTGCCGTTTTTCTGCAGAAAAACCAGTTCTTCTTTGCCATTTTCTGTAGAGGAATTGTTTAAAAGCGTAAAACTGGATTGTCGATATTTCTACAGAAAACCTGTTCTCCTGATGAAAAGTATCATTTTTTTTCTGAAATATGAAACCCCTTGCTATCCCTAAAGAAAAACAGGATTTCCGTTTTCTCTCCAAAAACTATTTTGTGAAAGTACACAGACCACTTATGCTTTCTGATGGTATATTGCCGTCTCATTGTATACCTTCAAAACACCAACGTTACACCCCGTGTACACAGGAAGAAGAGGAAAAGGAAGAACCTGTCAGGGTGATCTTGGCGTGGCGTTGGAACCTGCAGTCAGCAGACCCGATGTGCAGCTGGCCGTGCAGTAGGAGATACTTGACTCAGGACTCCACACCAGCGACCCGCCAGCGGCGATCGTTACACTCGTCAGTTCCGGCGGGCTTTCGTCAAGTAGCACGTCATCGCTGATAGCTACCGCGTCACCTTTCTCGGGCTTCTGCAGTGAAAAACATTGACCGTTAATGAGGGGAATGGCTGAAAGAAGAGTATGGTATGGTATGGTATGGTATGGTATGGTATGGTATGGTATGGTATGGTATGGTATTCAATTCAATTCAATTCAATTCAATTTCACATCAAAATACTTTATTGTCTGTTTAAGAGAGAATCGAATACAGGACATTTTCTTTGGCCTCGCATAATGCTCTGTCACAGATAAGATTTTAAAAAAAGATAAAAAAAATAAAATTGCAGTCATTTAAGATCTTGATACAAAATATAAAAGTAAATTAGAATTAAACGTTAAGGTCAAACAACCATCTAAAACCAATAGCAGCGCATACTGTCAAACTCAAAAATTATTTAACAAAAAAAAAAAAAAAAAAATCTCTCTTGATAACGTGGCATGGTATGGTATGGTATGGTATGGTATGGTATGGTATGGGAGACTGCTCCTCGGCGCTTATATCCACCTCTTCTGAAATGCTTATGGTGCCGCAGGGCTGGAGGATGAAGTAATGAACGCCTGCTTCCGCTAGGCGTGCAAACCTTTACCCTGCTATTCGCTCAGTATTTCTGTTTTTCCACGCTACCGGCCACAGCCTACTCTTCTTCGAAAGATGGACGTAGGATTTTTAGTGTGCACACTTACGTGTGCATACGAGGGCAGGACAGGCACCGTAAATAAGTCTGCACGTGAGTTTGACTCGATTTGGAAAGGAAAATTCCATCCAAATTCCTGCCCACCAGGGATTCGGACCGGACGGCTCAGGATCCGGAGTCGGATACGTTAACCACCAGACCATCTCCCTGTACCCAGTGGTCAACACATAATCATCAGCATAAGGACAACGTGCAGCAGCGTGGAAGACGGAACCAGTGGACGAGTTGTCTGAAGAAGGGCGGAGTCCAGCAGTCGTATCTCTCATGATATGTTTAAACAAATAAACAATAATGCCAACGAAAACACCACAAAAACCTTAAACTGGATGAAATGTTGGACCCGACTAAAACAGCTGGTGTTTAGAACCATCTCGTGCCACACGCATAGCAAAAACGGAGACCTACCCTCCTAAACTTGTGTGTTGACATGTATGGATGTATAGTGTGTAATATTACACACACACACACAGGCACACGCACACACACACACACACACACACACACACACACACACACACACACACACACACACACACACACCATTAAAACAATAATTGTCCCAATGCCAGGTCGCCATATACCTTCCTGTGTTTCTCCACTTGAGTGTTTGTGGTGTCTGTACGCTTGCGCTGAAAATTGCCTCGGTCTGAGATTGAGACAAAGCGGTATCATTTACATTCAGTGGCCCTAATAAGTGTTCTTGGTCTAGACATTAAGGTGTCCACAACGAGTCCTGGTTCGAGTCCCTGTCGGGCAGAAATTTATTAGAATATCCCCTTACCAGATGTAGTCAACTCCACAGCATCCCGAATTTCCTTCACTCCGGTCTGGGACTGTCAGTTGTACCAGCTACCTCTTACATGATTAAACTCTCAATCTACATGATTAAACTCTCAATCTACATTATCAAACTCTCAATCTACATTATCAAACTCTCAATCTACATTATCAAACTCTCAATCTACATTATTAAACTCTCAATCTCAAAGAGAGGTATACAACAGTGGGTGGATAACTTCTCATCGAATGCGCTGAGTCTGCAGATCAGAATCGGCCGCTTGGGTCACGATATTGTCTTGAACCATCGTGGCGACTCTGGCCGGCGTATCAGCTGCTGTCGAAGCGTACCGCGTACTGAGCAGACGACATTATTTGGTTGTGGGCTGAGGCCTAGCTAGACGGCGCTGATTGGTAGCTATGCTTGGAAGCTTTGTCTAGTCCCAGTCTAATCAGGAATGGACCGAAGGCTCAGAGAAAATCGTAATTCTATAATGTTAGAAGACACAAAGTCACGCGGAAACGCAAAAGGCAACGGGCCAAACGAAACACCCCTTCTATCTGGCAAACCGCCACAGTTTTCCATCTGTGGCTTTATGAACATAATTACGGCATTTAATGTTTTATGCTGCACACATTTTATTGATTCGAAAACCAAGAACTGATTCAGACCCAAGTAAATCATATCGGGGATTGCTCTTTGGGCCTCTGTCTCATTGGGCCCCCGTCTCACTGGGCCCCAATCCCATCGATCGGGGATCTAGGCTATGCCGCTCTAAGAATAGATTTACTGATTTAGTTCGGACTTTGGCACGTGATCGTGCCTGAAGTTCAAACGCGGGTCAGTCCGACTCCCGCTATTTTCTTCCTGTTTTGCATGAATAATGGATCATGCACTCAAAATTCATCCTTCTGGAGCTTGCACATTTCACACCTGCCAGGTTCACAAAAGTTTCTTAGCTTGAGAAACGTCTCTACATGGTAACTGAAAAATGGGGGCCCAAAGAGACGGGGGCCCAAATGAGACGGGGGCCCAATGAGACGGGGGCCCAATGAGACAGAAGCTCAAAGACATCATCCCATAATAACGGTAATAGTGACTCGCCTGATTGTCTGGCCACGCTGAAGTATCTGACCATTTCCTGAACGTCTTGTCTGGGTCAGAATGAGGGCAAATACCGAACACCACGTGCAAGGCCACCGGACAAAGCACACAAATCCACGTCACCAGATCTAACCGCCGCATCGTGACTTGAACTGACCACCTCGTACACCTCGAAGTCTGTTCAACTGTATCCAGTAAACCCAGCTTTTATATGTATTAGTGATTCTATAGTATGGCTTATCTAATCAAAATCGACAAAGCGGCTGATGGAAATTATTTATCCAATCGAAATCGACAACGCGACTGATGGAAATTGCTTGTCCAATCAAAATCGACAAAGCGGCCGATGGTATTATCCAGTCAAAATCTACGTAGGGTATTGATTGTAATTACTTTTTGCCCTCATGAGAGACAGTGTCACTTGATGAGGCTCTCTATATCAATGAGGATTATTTGTCCACAAGCTGGTGTCACTGTTCCGCAAGACGGGAGTTCGAACCTCGGGCTGTCAACCCGTGAGATGGGCACATACAGGCAGACAAGATAGGGCAGATTGACTTTGTCTGGCCTTAACGGTCTGCTTTGCACTGCACAAGGGGATGTGGTCACGGTCTAGTGGTTAGTGCCTCATGCTCGGCCTGCGGATCCTGAGATACCGTGTTCTAATCCTCTGGTGGGCAGGAGTATGGTGTGGGATTTTCCCTAACCAAATCGAGCAAAAGTTTTGTGCAGACTCTTGATCTTGCACGGCTTCAATAAAATTTGATACTCACTCACGTACTACACGTGTAGACTCATTTACGGTGCCTGTGTTGCCTTCACGTGTATACGTAGGAATAAATATCGAGTGTGCACGTTAAAGATCCTATTCTATGCGCGACGGAAGCAGCATTGGAATAAATGGAAAACTAGTATGCACTAAACATACTTGATGATGCTGTAGCATGGCGACATGCTACCCCGCCCCTCCCCCCTGTCCCTCCCTACCCCCCCCCCCCCTCCGACAGCGGTAACTGGACTGACAGATATATACTGATACAAAACACAATGCGCGGTGTGCTGTGGGCCCAGTGGGGAGGCTGTTGCCACACAGTCTGAGACTCACCCACTTTACTGGTGCGACTTGGAGGGAGCTTCCCTTGTTATGTCACATCTCATGCCGTGGACAATCACACGGCCGGTGTGGTATAGTTAATGGACCCCCCAAGTAATGGACCCCCCGGTCCAATAACTTTAAAGTTAATGGACCCCCGGGGTCCAGCAATTATAATCAGAGGGTATAATTATTGGACCCCCTCTATGGTTGTTGGACCCCCCTTAAAAAAAATTCAATTACTAATAGCTCTACTCTCTTTTCTATCACTCGTACACGACACATTATGGTTTAGGGGTAACCTTGGTACAGGTGAACTGAACTAGCAGGTGTCGTACTTCCAAGACCTGGTTAACGCTGAGATGTTAATGACAGGAAGAGTGAAATGAGGCCCCCTGTTACGCAGTCTCAATCCCCCACATGGACCTCCATCATCATACCATCACCCTCATTCTCATCATCATGCATTATGAATATTGCCCCAGCTTTCCTCTGTTGATTCCACCCAAGACCGCGACTGGAGCAACAAACAACGACGACGACAACAACAACAACAATAACAAGAACAACAACAAAACCAGATGGAAGAAATGATAGCAGCTAACCATCAACAAACAACCACGAATACAAATGCCTGAACATAGTGTAGTGGTTAGAACTTCAGACCATGGACGGGAGACTCGGGTTCGAATCCCAGCCGAGGCAAGCGGGATTTTGGGCACCGAAGTCGGCGCCTGCCCAAAGCGGGTGTGCTGTGGGTACGATGGGGAAGATGTTGCACGCGGCCGAGATTCACTCGCTGCACGGGTGCGCATTTGAGGGTGCTTCAGTTAGCGTGACGCATCCCGTGAACGCGTGCACGGTTGCCACCTCAGAAAAAAAGAAAAAAAAAAAAAAAACTACTTTAAAAAGCTTTGCGTGCGTGTGTGTGTGTGTGTGTGTGTGTGTGTGTGTGTGTGTGTGTGTGTGTGTGTGTGTGTGTGTGTGTGTGACGATTCTGCACCAGAAACAAATCAAACAAACGTTGCATCTTTAAAAACGAAAAAAAGAAAAAAAGAAAGAAAGAAAAAAAGAGAGGAAGCCTTGAAGTAGCAATGGCAATTGGCTCTTTTCCAGTCACTGATACTGTGTCCGCATACTTGTATAACACAAAGGGCAATTCCTAGCACATTTCCAGTTTTCGTCCAATTTTCCGCCAGTTGTGCGCCAGTCTGTATAGATTACAGCCCGGGAACCTAAACTCAAGCACCGCCGGCGAAAATTGTTCGTTAGCTCCGCGTGACCGAGCAAGCGTGGCTTCGTTCTGACAACGTATAAGGACACTAACGCCAACCTTTCTCACCCGGCCTTGAACGGTATTAAAGCTTGTGTATTCGTAACCGCGCCGCTGTGATGAAAAACCGCCTTTCGAATCCCTCAGGCTAATTTCCAAATCGAAGAATACTTCATTTGACCATCGCAACGGTTTTCGTGACATTGTGACTTCTAATGTTTATTAGAGAAATACGACATTCTTTGAGCCGACGTTCCGTTCTTGAACAGACTGGGACTCGACAAATCTTCTGGAAATAGCCATCAATCAGCGCCCTCTACCTGGTCTTCAGTCCGCGACCTAATGGCGTCGTCTGCTCAGTACCCTGTACGCATCTACGTAAGTAGAACAACGTATACGCCAACCCGAGTCACCACAATGGTTTCACATGCTGTACTGTGTCCCAAGCACAGACCTAAAAAAAACATAGACCCCCTGCGGTGCTGGAAGTGTGACACCGCCGCGCGCCATGTTGCGAGTACCTGGAAGTGCCAGACGCTATCAGCTGTTTACATAGCGCGCATAGCATTGGCCAGACGCTATCAGCTGTTTACATAACGCGCATAGCATTGGTCCGCTTTATCTTACGTCACATTTCTGATGACGTCTTTCCAAAGAACTTTGTATTTCGAACGAGGCGTCCTGTACACAGAGCCTCTGAGTTCTGGTATTCGCAAGTTGGCCGCGACAGCGACACTCGCAAGCAGCGGTGGCAGCGTGCGGCGGTGAGTCTGTCTTTTTTAGGTCTGTGGTCCCAAGTGATGTACGGATTAAGCGCATTCCATGAAAAGTTTTCCACATCACTGGTGTATGCCCGACTGACAAACGTATCGAGACTTTAACCCTGTTGTGCCTACCACTGCCAACAGTGCTATTTAACGCTTCTGCCTAGGGTTGCCCTGGGCCCGTATGTAGAACTCGAGGTTAATTTAACCCCCGGCTACGGGCCTGACCCGGACTAGGACAAAAGAAACCCCCAAACAAAATTTAATTTTAAAAAAAGGAAGCGAAGAAAGAAAAACAAAAATCGTTCTATAACGGCATAGGCACCTTGCTGGAATGGACCCGCTTCCTGATTTAAAACAACAACAACAACAACAACAAAACAAAAAACCGGAAAATTTTACCCCAGAGCTAGTTTAGTTCGAGGTTGGACTCTAAACCGGGGCTAAACTCCCTAACCCCGACTTTTACATGCGGTCCCTGATAAAAACAGAATTTTGGGTGGTCTCATCTGAACTGCCTCTCTCTCTCTCTCTCTCTTTTTGATCATAATATTGGGTGGTGTTTTAGACAAGACGAATAAACAGCAGTTTCAGGGTTGAATTCTGCGGAATCGAGTCCTATTCAGCTTCACTGACACTATCACTGCCAAGGGCTGGCTCCCGCCATGCATCATGGCGAGAGAGGGTTCGTTTGTGAGCCATTTTCGCCGGTAAATCGCAGACAAAGCCGACAATGCACGAGCACAACAGGAAGTGAGTTCACACGAAGGCAGCCAGTTACATAAACCTGGATTTGAATGGCGGAAAAGGCGGGACAGGGCGCGATTTAGATGCTAGCGGCCATTATGAGAATACTAGGAGCCCGGCTGTAGCTGTGGCTGCCGTAGGGCTGTTACGAGCCAGTCATAAAAGGGTAAAATGCAGATGAATAACCGACGCAGAGAATCATGGTCTATATAAGCCCCATTTACATCACTGAGCGGTTTGAGGGCGCCCCGAAAGCGCACTGCACTGAGAGCGCCCCCTGGCGCTTACAGTATCGAATCTTGGAAAGGGAGCTGATACGTGACGTACTTGTTGGACACAGACGCCTATTGATTTACGCACTGTTTGATCTACAAACACGTAGCGGTCTGCATCACAGATTTCACAAAAGACAGGCCAAATTCCAACCCCAGCCCTTACACTGACACCAGATGAACCCAAAAAAGCAAAAAAAAAAAAAAAGAAAAAAAAAAGGGCACCTTTTCCAATTCATTTCCAAGATAGCATCACTCTCCACTGCCCACCCCCTCACAGCTCATAGCAGACAGCAGTCCAAGGGACATAACTGCACATGTTGTTTACATGTCAACAAGTCGACAACGAGGCTGCCACCATTCTCATTCTCTCACCTAAAAATACACCAAACATGCACCTTTCCACCCATAACAATGAAAAATCAATTCCACTCTCAAAAAAAAAAAAAAAAAATCAAAAGCGAAATTTCAATACTTTATGCAAAACAGGTTCCTACAACCCACTTTTTGCGCAATTCTATTGGGCACCTGTGTCCTGTTATCTGGTTACCAGGAATGGCATATATTCAAGACGGCTGCGCCCAGAAAGGACATGTTCACCTCTACCGTCTTTATAGCTCAGATAAATCGCCAGATAAGTGAAATTGAGATCTCTTATTACGACTGAGAGGTAGGTTTGTTTGAGTTAACAGTTCATAATGTCAAATCTGTATTCAGGACTCTGAGTGAGGATTTCATTTGCTTCATGAGCGGATGCCTGCATTTGTTTTTGTTGTTTTTATTCAACCATTCATTCATTCTTTCCTTTAGAAGACTCTCTCTATCTCTCTCTCTCACCCATAATTAAGTGGTGAAAAAGCACGGAAGTTAAACCCTCAAACACCCACGCGTCCATGAGCTATAGTGGATACGAACGCGACCCAAGCCAGAACGCCCTCAGACTACCCCCTGTAGGTATACACTACTCCCTGTTAGTATAGGCTACCCCCTGTAGGTATAGGCTACTCCCTGTAGGTATACACTACCCCTGTAGGTATAGGCTACCCCCTGTTAGTATAGGCTACCCCCTGTTAGTATAGGCTACCCCCTGTAGGTATACACTACCCCCTGTTAGAATAGGCTACCCCCTGTAGGTATAGGCTACCCCCTGTAGGTATACACTACCCCCTGTAGGTATAGGCTACCCCCCTGTAGGTATAGGCTACCCCCTGTAGGTATACACTACCCCTGTAGGTATAGGTTACCCCCTGTGGGTACAGACTACTCCCTGTTAGTATAGGCTGTATGAGAGAGAGAGAGAGAGAGAGAGAGCCTGCACAAATTTTGGCTCTTTCAGGAAGCCAGGACTTTCCAATAAGCAGTGTATGGAATCTCTTTGGCACCAAATCTTCTGACGAGTGTGAAGCTGTACAATTGATTTCGAAAGCGGATCCACTGGTACACCCGCGCAAAACTTGGATCTTTCAGGATTGGAACCTAGGGCCTTTCAATCTCGTTTCCAACGCTCAACCGTTTGTCTTGGAAAGAATGTTGGAGACGCGTAGGAAGACATAGTTCTTTCAGTCTGCAAGACCGCGTAATTCCTCATTTCATTGGATTTCTCGGCTTGTTGTATTTAAACACACAGGTCACGTACGAAATTTCGGATCTTCTCGTCACCGGATACAAAAATCAAAAAAAAAAAAGAAAAATACTTTGTGACATCACCCCGAAGAGCCTGGGCGGAAAAGCTTCATCTTGCTAATCCAGACAACAACAACAAACAACAAACAAACACACACACACACACACACACACACACACACACACACACACACACACACACACACACACACACACACACACACACAAAACCACCTATATCTATATTCAGACCCATCGTAACAACCGCTGTGTTCGCGTATCTGTTATAATTATGATTGAAACATTCGTTCTGCTGCCGACACTCGGAAACTCCGTATGCCTCAAGTCACAACAAAGACCTTTTGGTCAGCGTAGTTTTTCATACCAGGGTCCCACTTCCTGGAATGATCTCCCAGCATCAATCAGATATGCAGCGCAGACACAAAACCATCCTTCAAGCAAACTCTGAAAAACCATCTCTTCACTGCCCCTAACCAATAGCTGTTGCCACATCATCTTGCTGGTCGTGTGTGTGTGTGTGTGTGTGTGTGAGTGTGTGTGTGCCGAGGGCAGCGGAGACCGTGTATGCTGCTGCACATTATGTGTTTGTAGTTAAATGTATGTGTGAAGGAATGTTGCGTGTGTTTTCGTTTCTGTGTGAGCGAGTGCGTGTTGACTGGAAGGCGCCCTGAGCTCCTGCGGGAGGGAGGGCGTCCCTGAAATACCCATTATCATATGACTGAAACACACTTTTGAGGAGCGATCTGGAAAAGATGACCGTTGTTCCGAAAGGTGATGACTACGATCAAAATTTACAAAGTCTGTGGAAAAATACTTCTGGAGCCTGCGTGGACAGCGGTTTTGTTGTTGCTGCAATTGTTGTTGCTGCTGTTTTGTCTTGGGGGTTTTGCTTTTTATTTTATTTTTTTGTTGTTATTTTGTTTTTTTGTTTTTTCTTTGTAGTTTTAAAATAGAGAAACAACTATATGGGAGGGGGCAGATTTCTCTGTTTCCACTCCCGTCGGTAGTTCAAACATTACTCGGCATTACTTCTCTATTTCCACTCCTGTCAGTAGTTCAAACATTACAAGGCATTACTTTTCTATTTCCATTCCTGTCAGTTGTTCAAACGTGGCACGGCATTACTTTTCTATTTCCACTCCTGTAACTAGTTCAAACATTACACGGCATTACTACTCTATTTCCACTCCGTTTCTTAGTTCAAACATGACACGGCATTACTTCTCTATTTCCACTCCTGTCACTAGTTCAAACATGACACGGAATTACTTCTCTATTTTCACTCCTGTCACTAGTTCAAACATTACACTGTGGTACTTTTCTATTTCCAATCCTGTCAGTTGTTCAAACGTTACACGGCATTACTTCTCTATTTTCACTCCTGTAACTAGTTCAAAAATTACACGGTGATACTTTTCTATTTCCACTCCTGTCAGTAGTTCAAACATGACACGGCATTACTTCTCTATTTCCACTCCTGTCAGTAGTTCAAACATGACACGGCACTACTTCTCTATTTCCACTCCTGTCAGTTGTTCAAACATGACACGGCACTACTTCTCTATTTCCACTCCTGTCAGTTGTTCAAACATGACACGGCATTACTTCTCTATTTCCACTCCTGTCAGTTGTTCAAACACTACACGGCATTACTTCTCTATTTCCACTCCTGTCAGTTGTTCAAACATGACACGGCATTACTTCTCTATTTCCACTCCTGTCAGTTGTTAAAACATGACACGGCATTACTACTCTATTTCCACTCCTGTCAGTTCTTCAAACATGACACGGCAGTACTTCTCTATTTCCACTCCTGTCAGTAGCTCAAACATTACACGGCATTGCTACTCTATTTCCACTCGTGTCAGTTCTTCAAACATGACACGGCATTTCTTCTCTATTTCCACTCCTGTCAGTAGTTCAAACACTGCACGGCACTGCTTCTCTGTTTTGCTAGCGTTAACCGAATCTTCACACGCCTCGCTAACGCCAGCAGTCCATGGCTACCGGTTTGGATGGTCCCGCCCGGTTTTTGAATTAATTTTGGACATGCAGACCTCCAGGAACCTTTTCAGGCATGCGATTGTATGCAGCATGCGACTAAACCATTCGCGATTTACTTTCTATCGGCCTTTATGTGCGTTGTATAACACAGGAACACGTTTCAGACACTGTCTTGACATTTTCTGGCCATTTCTGGACGCTTTAAATAATGTCTTGGTTAACAATACACTGACATTGATACACAATGCAGGATTACAAGGAATTGTGTCCTTATCTGTTATGAGATATATGATGTAGTGGCTGCATTACTGTTTTTTCATGTTTGAGAGAGAGAGAGAGAGAGAGAGAGAGAGAGAGTGTGTGTGTGTGTGTGTGTGTGTGTGTGTGTGTGTGTGTGTGTGTGTGTGTGCCGTTATTTGTTTATAAATTAATTTCACTAATACGCTAGTAATGGTACACCACAAAGGGGTACACTTAATTGTAACTGTATCTTTTCTGCGATGTTGGATTTTTTCTTAATGCTCAATGCATAACCTTAATGCTATATTTCAGGAAAGAGAATGTGTGTGTGTGTGTGTGTGTGTGTGTGTGTGTGTGTGTGTGTGTGTGTCTGATTATTTATTTAGCCAAGAGGAATAAGCCAAGTTAATCCATGATCACATGTCTGGAAGCCAAATAAAATATCATATTAAAATGAAGCAGGGGTGCAAGAATAACTTCAGGATAACCATGTAATGTTGTTGGTCCCATGAGAGGACGGACACTCTACGACCAGAAATAAAAATTTAATAGAGACTGGGTGGAGCTGCAGTAATAAAAAGAAAGAAAGAAAGAAAGAAAAAATCAACTCCCAAACTTTAAGAAAGAGATTGTACGTATATTACAATATATATCCAGTGACGCACGTGTTAACGTCATAAGCTGTCCTCTGTATATTCCAGATAACGTTACACAAAATCCGATTACGTTCTCTCGTGCCGGCTGGAGAGGAATCAGATAAAGCCGCTATGTTCATAACGCCGCTAAGATAGACAACTGCCGCTAAGATAGACAACTGCCGCTCTAAGGTTGTTTGACAGGTAGAAGGGATGTTGCATTTGACCATTGCGACCGCTTTCGTGATATTGTGGCTTCTAATACGGGAGAAACACAACCTTCTGAATAGACTGGGACACGACAAAGCTGCTAAAAATAGCCACCAGTCACGCTGGTCCCAACCAAATGACGTCGTCTGCTCAGTACGAGGTTCACTTCTAGAACAAGGCATGAGTCAAGACTCACCACAATGGACTCAGATGCTATGTCGTGACCGAAATGACTGATTCTGATACATAGAGTCAGCACCTCCGATGACAAGTTTTCCTCACGCTGTTGTACGCCCGCCACACGTCAACAAACGTCAGTCTCTAGAACCCAAAGAACAGATGTGATGAAAATGCCCTTGATTCCGATTTTCGCTATCTACGAGTACGAGTACGAGTGTACTTTCACCTTTTACTGTAGCGTGTGCGACTGTCTATTTATCGGTCAGTCCGTTCTGCATTTCAGAGTCCGTTACGGAGCAGTCAGTGAGAGTGTGAGTATATTGAACGCTTCTTTCCACCAAACATTTTTTTTATTTTACTCCATTTTTCTACCCCGTGGTCTTCTTGAAGATTTAGTCCAATTATTTGTTTCTCCGTCCGTTATGCAGTTCTTTTTGTAACACTTGTGCAAACGGTATCCCTGTTTTGCCGAGGTTCATTGTGAACACTGAAATGAAAGACAGGAATACTACTACACCTTTTCTTTTCGTCTCACACACACACACACACACACACACACACACACACACACATCCCCTCCCCTGGCAGCTGATAAATTCCACCGCAAACAAACCGTGACGACCGGCGGGCTGAACTTCACCAACCTTTCTTCCGGTCGTACTACTACTGCTAGGCTGTGCTAGCCATTGGCTCCGCCTTCCTAGCGAGACTGCCAGTGATGAACAGGCGCGGCCTTTTACAAATTCGATTCGGCGGACCATAATTGTTTTTCCTAGAAAACAGTGATTTTCCTACTTTTTATGAGTGGGAACCTGTGCATAATGCTTCCACATCAAGCGATTGAGGATGATTTGGTCTCAAAGTGTGCAAGTTTTGTGGTGAAAATCTTGAAGTGTGACCTCAATTGTGGCACGCAGTGCAGACAGACCTCAGACACAGTCTGCGCAGAAACAGATTTAGACACGCCCATTTTTACATAGTGACTGACATTTCTCTTTAAACAGAAAATTATTTACGGATGTCTTAGCTGGGCAGTATTAATGCAACATTGCAGGGGGTGGGTGGGTGTTTAAGAGTTTAACGTATGCAACATAGCACAGACTTTCAAAACTGTACAAAACTTTGAGGCAATAATGAATAATCACTACTTTTTACTACAAAACCTATTCAGCATTGCTAGTCATTCTCATAGAAACAGACAACAGATGCGAAACAGGTGTCAATAATTGTCTTTCAATGCGTCTACGGAGAATGCATAGTTTCAACAATTTCACCGTTAATACGTTTATGTAGGAAACTAACGTTTGCATTGAGAACGTAACTGACAAGCCCTTTCACTCAAGGCATATTCATTTTTATAATATGAACAACGTTTTGAAACTTTCAGATTTCTGAGCTGTATCTCGATCCATGTTTCTTAACACTAACCTAACAAAATGACACCATTTTCGCAGAAATCACGGTCGAAATAATGCTTAAAATGAGAATGGAAAACAAGACGATAAATTCAGCTTGTCTACTAAGGTATGATTCAAAAGGTTTAAAAGTAGACCAAACTATGAGGTGTCAAAAAAGAAAAGTTGTTCAATATTGGTCTTTCCTCCAAATGGCCTGTTCAGTTACATTGGAAATATCCCGCCGGCTGGGGCCAAATATTTGTGCTGGCCTTTTTATCTCGTTGCCCCGTCTTTGATATCACCCTTATGTGGTGGAAAAGGACGTTAAACTCTCAAACACCCACCCACCCTACATTGGAAATGCCCGTGTACCCGTGTGTGTGTGTGTGTGTGTGTGTGTGTGTGTGGTGTCTAGTGGTTAAGACTTCGTCACCGATGCGAGAGGTCAGGTTAGGGCAAAGAAGTTCTAGTATGTGTAGTATGTGGCACCCTTCTCCCCGGGTACTCCGGGTTTCTTCCCCCTCTGCATTGAAAATGTTCAGCCCACAAGGTTGGGTTTTGTTGCTGTTTTTTTTTTTATGCAATTCTAAATTCCCAAACTGCTGAGCTGACCCTTCGCACCAGGTGATTGTTCACGATTATGTGAGAGAATGCGTGTGATTCACGTGAGCGTCCGTTTTGGGTTAAGATCGCGGCGCTTCGAGCCAATTCAAGAAACTGGGTAAAGCGCCTTCACAATACGCACTGATGATGATGATGATGATGATGATGATGAAAACGACGACCCTTCTCAGCTGGAGGAGGAGTCACTCCGTGTGTACAAGCAATACTGAAAACCTCATAATTATAGACTGATAGACGACCAGATAGCCGTACTGTCGGAGGGGCCTGCTGACCTCCTGAAATCAGTTTTTCTCGTGTCACAGCTTTCACAATGAAACGTCTGTCAAACGTGACAATACTCGTTCTCTGTGTCTTGGGATTTCCGACTGAGTATTGTGTTTCTGTCTCAACAAGTGACGCGGTAAATATACACACAACTCCACCGACCAAACAGGGGTGGGTTTCACTTCAACCCGTCAGCCTCGTGCTGACGTCAGCACAAAGGACACAACAACAAACACTGGACGGAACAGGCCTACTGACGTCTCCAACGAAAACAAAATGATGTCAACGGATGTAGCAGACGATAATGATGTCATCGCAGGAAATGGCGGAGACACAATGGATGCTTCAACAGAAACTGACGTCCGTGAGAGAAAACGTCGCTCTTCAGTAAATGACGTCACGGCAGATATGACGTCTGATTTCTCAGAACGTAATTCACTTAGTCAGCTCACACGTCAGCCCAGAACTCACACAACGGACTGACAACCAGTGCTACTGATGGAGACACCTGGAGTGAGAGCCCATCTGGTGTCTTTCACCTTCGCCTGGGAGTGTGTGCTGCGCGTGAAAGTCAACGAGGAGAAATTCTAGAAGTAACAAAGGACAGCGTGCTGGAAGCTAGGGTCAACTCGGAGTCGGGCTTGTTTAAATGTCAGTTTCGGGTCTCGGCGCCTAATGGAACTTACCTGTCGGCTGTCGTTGAACCTTTGCAGGTGGAGCAGGATATACGTGACAATGTCAGCATGGATCTCAATTTCACCATCACAGGCGTCGCATTCATGGGGTCCCTGTCCATTCTCTGGGAAGGATCGGACGTAACTAGCGTACACGGTGACACTAAACACGCATTGCCTGACCAGTTTATAGACGCGTTTGTTGTTTCATCCGCGTCGTCTGATCTGTTATTCTCATTACAGTCCTCGGGAGGCGTTCAGTACATCTACCTCATATGTCGCTTGCTAGTGACGTCATCACCAGCAGCGGAACTTCTTCCCTTCACGTTCACGTCAGCCAGAACCGGCTACATAACATCCTTTGCCTTCGACGGACGAACACGACACGCGCACAACACAAACGCTGAAATGATGATTGGTTGGAGAGGTGAAATGGATAAGTTTGGTGGAATGGTCAGCTTTCCTCATTTTGATCTGCACAGAAGTCCATTCTGCAGAGAAGGGCTAACCCTACTAACATCTGACAGCGTTCAGAACCTCTTGTGGCCCAAGTGTGGAAATACAGACATTCTGCCGCAGCTGATCCGTGATTGGGTATACGTACGCTTTACCTCGAGCTGGAAGGTCATCGGCGGTACAGGGTTTAAGATATTCTTCTCCTTTCACACGTTAGTTGAGATGCCTCAACAGCTGGACACCGGTCTCTTCGACTGTTCCGTCCCTCACTACACCAGCTTCCGCCTGCACTTTGACTGTAACCTGGAGACTGAGTGTACAGCGGGTGAAGATGAGAGGGACTGTCCCTACACCAGCGCCGCCTGTGGTCCGGGCTTCATTGATGCTGGCAACAAATGTTATCGTTACGTCACTGTCAGAAAGGAGATCACGTGGGATGACGCGTACCAACAGTGCAGGAGTTTCGGTGAGAGACTGGTCAGCCCGCGAACACCGAGTGAGTGGCAGACTCTCAGGGCGATACTGGAGCACGGTAAGAAAACGTCTCCTGTCTACGTGGGACTCGATACGTCACTCCACAACATGACTGAACTCATGGGAGATTTGCTGATGTTGTCAAACTATACAGTGTCTGGTGACGAGGATGTGGCTGATCCAAACACGACTCTCCTGGGATGTGGCTACATTCCATCCATCTACAGAGACAGACTACACTACAACTTGCCATTCCAAGAATACGCGTCCTTTTTGCTTTGTGAACATAAAACACTTGAAGAAAAGAAAACCAATTTCCCACCACAACACCACAACATGACGTCACTGGTGACATTACCGGGAGTGAAATTTCTGACTCTGAACGGATGCACTTTGTCAACGTGACTGCCTGTTCCCTGGCGGGAAAACATTATGAAGTGTTTGCCGGTGACAGATATGTGATGGAAGCAAACAACACAGAACTGAACAAAAGGTTTTTGTGTATTGTACTGTTGCAGTCACCGCTACACAGTTTTCTATCTGTCGTTATTGAGGATTTCAGAATGGACGAGAGAGGCGACCTGAATGAGGATGTAAAATTTAAATCGAGTCTTGCAGTCTATGACAACGAAATTCCAGGATATCATTTTAGTCTTATATCTAAACAGAAGGTCTCAAAAGATTTTGTTGTTGCCGCTATGGAAAACAATATTAATATTGTGTTACACTCAGCTGGTGATCTGGAGTATTTATATTTTAGAGTACGTATTCTGGTCACAACAACATCAGACAAACGCATCCTGCGTCACGTCAAGACGTCACCTCACTCAGGCTACATCATGAATGTTGCTTTCCATGGTCACATACTGTATCCACCCCCCATACACGTGACATTTATACCCGACATGTACGAGGGAACGGGAATCATGATAAGCTTTCCTCACTTCTACTTGAAAGTTCACGACAGACTCATCCTTGAAGAATGGATTGTAAATAGTAATTATATTTGGCTTACAACACTGCTGCCCAATTTTGAAAATGGTCTCATTGCACCCATGACATTCACAGCCCCAATAGGACTGCGATTTGAAACGTTTGATTTACTAGCTGAAACCGCCTTCAAGATGTTGTACTCCATTCACCGAAGTCTGAGATGCCTCAACAGCTGGACACCGGTCTGTTCAACTGTTCCGTCCCTCACTACACCAGCTTCAGCCTGCACTTGGACTGTAACCTGGAGACTGAGTGTACAGCGGGTGAAGATGAGAGGGACTGTCCCTACACCAGCGCCGCCTGTGGTCCGGGCTTCATTGACGCAGGCAACAAATGTTATCGTTACGTCACCGTCAGAAATGTGATCACGTGGTACTACGCTCACTCAGTGTGCAGGAGTTTTGGTGAGAGACTGGTCAGCCCGCGAACACCGAGCGAGTGGCAGACTTTCAGGGCGATACTGCAGTTCGGCGAGAAAATGTGTATTGTGTATGTCGGGCTCAGATCATCTCCATCATACATGGCCGCCATGTATAGAGATGTGTGGCGGTGGGCAGACAACACCATGGCGTATTACATTAATATTCTCGGACAGAAACTTTCCAAACCCACGTGTGCCTACATTCATCCCGCCGAGAGGGACATGCTGCAACCTGTGGAGTGTGAGGCTGTAGTGTACGTGCGTTTCCTTCTCTGTGAAAAAGACAAGGTGTTTAACAAACCTTCTATAGTCCAGTTTTATGGGCTTCATGAAGCTAACACGACTGGTTTTTGGAACCATGCTGCAGTGACTCGTTGTCCTGACGGTCACGTGACAAGGACTTTTCTGTCATGTGAACCGAAAGCTCACTGTTGTGTTTCAAAGCCGCTGGCGGCATACCCAATGTTTGTCTGTCGCAGCGGCTATCAATCACTGCACTACACGATGGTCTGTGATCACAGAATGGACTGTGACGATAGTTCTGACGAGACATTTTGTGAATTTGCCAGTTGTCCAGAGAGACTGTGCCAGAATCAGCAGTGCGTGTCAGAAGATGAGTGGTGTGACGGCATGCGACACTGTATGACGGTTCGGACGAATGTGTGGGAAGCTGGTGTCCTCTGTAGCGCCCTCTGTGCCCCCACCGGCCGTAGTTCATCTGGACGGACGCGGAGGCTACAACATCAGCGCGTTAAACTCGGATGACCCTTGTCCTTTGTCACATTTCCGGTGTCCAGATGGTTACTGCCTTCCGGTGTACTTACGCTGTAACGGTGTGGGCGATTGTCTGGGTCGAGAGGATGAGGCGGACTGTGACAGCTACACGTGTCCCGGGTTCTACCGTTGTCGCGCCTCCAGTGTGTGTGTGCACGCCGACCACGTGTGTGACGGTGTGTTCCAGTGTCCTCAGCACGACGACGAGTTGCTGTGTCATCTGACCTGTCCCCAAGGCTGTGACTGTCAGGGTCTGGCGTTTAAGTGTAATCAGACGTTTTCTGCCAGCTCCTACCCCCACCTTCGTTACCTGGATGCGAGCACTTCCGGTATGACTCCTGACGACCTGACATCCAACGTTTACTTGGTGAGACTGAGTCTGTCAGCGTGTGGTCTGGTGACAGTACCCAACATGACCCTCCCAAACCTACGCTGGTTAGACCTGAGTGGTAACGTACTGACAAACATCAATATGACCCTCCCAACCTACTCTATCTAGACCTGAGTGCTAACGTACTGACCAGCATCAACATGCAGACTTTTGTCGGCCTGAGAAACCTGCTCGTGCTGCATCTTGCGGCCAACCCCTTGACGTCCTTGACAAACGGTGGAGCTGAGGGACTGCACCTGTATCTCCTCACCTTGGACCTGTCCCTGACGGATCTCGACAGTTACAACGGACAAATTCTGGCCGATTTCCCGCATGTGACAAACCTCAACATGTCTCACTCTGCTCTTACCACCATCACTGTTGACGGTTTCAACTCCACGCCGGGTCTTGAGGTGCTGGATGTGAGACAATCTCCACTGGAAGAGTTTCCCCACCATTTGTTGCGACACTTGTCTTCCTTACACACTGTGTACGCCAGTAACTTCAAGTTGTGCTGCGCGGCGACACTACCGGAGAACTTTAACCCCAACAACTGTCACGCTCCAATGGACGACATAGCCTCGTGTGACGACCTGCTCCGCTCCAACGCGTACCGCGGGTTTTTGTGGGTCATGGCGTCCATGGCCATTGTGGGGAATGCTGGGAGTTTTGCTGCATGGATCGTCCAGAAAGAAGCCGCCAAGACGGGATTCCAAGTGTTCGTCACCAACCTGAGTGTGGCCGACTTCCTGATGGGCGTGTACCTGACCATCATAGGTGTTGCTGACCAGGTGTACCGCGGTATCTACCTGTGGAATGACAGTCTGTGGAAAGGCAGTGTAGCGTGTAAGATGGCCGGCTTCCTGTCTCTGTTGTCTAGCGAGGTGTCGGCCTTCTTCATCTGCCTCATCACTCTCGACAGATTCCTCGTGCTCCATTTTCCTTTTAGCGTGCGTCACTTCCGTAAATGGTCTGCCTTGGTGGTGTCTACTGTTGCCTGGGCAACCGGCTTTGCTCTTGCCATTGCACCTTTGTTACCGATGACGTCAAAGTGGGAGTTCTACAGTCAGACTGGCATCTGTATTCCACTCCCTGTCACGCGAAAGGCGTTTGGAGGTCAGAATTACGCTTTTGGACTCATGGTGGTGTTAAACTTTGTTCTCTTCATACTTATTGCCATAGGCCAGGTCCTCATTTTCTTGTCAGTGCGCAAGAACACCATCACGAGTAACCAAGACAACCAGGACGCCACTATCGCTCGCCGCCTGACCTCCATCGCCCTGTCCGACTTCCTGTGCTGGTTCCCTATCGGTTTGCTGGGACTGCTGGCCTCCAAGGGGACTCCAATCTCTGGCGAGGTCAACGTGGCCATGGTTATCTTCGTGCTGCCGCTCAACTCAGCACTGAACCCTTTCCTCTACACCTTCAACGTCATCATGGAGAAGAGAAGGAAGGCGGCAGAAGCTCGCTTGCTACAGCAGCTGAATCGACGACCTTTGAACCAAGTGAACGGTGCAGGTCTTCCACGCAAGTAGTTCTGGTAACCCATGAGTGATCGGGAAGTCATCCTTGGTTAGGGGTCCAAGCGAACAAACTTTTTGTTGGCTACATCTTTTGCGTGGTGACTAAGCACAGGAAGACGTCAAGCAAATGTAATAACAAGATGGCCACCAGCCCAATATGTTGTTTCCATTTGATCACCTGCTATCGTCACGGTCGTTCTTTTGTAATGCCATGTATCCACACACACACACACACACACACACACACACACACACACACACACACACACACACACACTCTCTCTCTCTCTCTCTCTCTCTGAATGGAAACAACTGACCGGGCTGTCACACCAATCTTGTTTTTGGAAGCGAGACGTCAAGTTGTATTCTTTGAAATCTATGACGTTTTTGCTCACTGGGATGACGCATAATACATTTGGCGTAATAACTTTGATACAGTTCTTGCAATGAAAGCAGGCCCATGAAAATTGAAGTGTTGCTGCTGCGTGCGCAGTGTAAAGATCGAATTAATACCGACCCAATATGTTTAACAGACAAGTCTGCGCGGCGAACGTTTTCTAACTATGTGTTATGTCAGACATACACACGCGCGCGCGCACACACACTCACACGCACGCACACACGCACACACACACACACACAGACTCGCGCGAGCCGCGTTTGTGCTCCATTGAGACCTATGTGGTGTTCTCTCACTCTACTATGCTATTGAGTGAAGAGTCAGTGGGAAAAACAAAGCACACTACATCAATGAAACTCCCGCTTTCCCCGTCTACACATAGAGAACGTCCAAAAAGTGGCGACACATCCCCAAGAAATGTCAGTATCACGTCAATCAAACATGAAGTCGGAAAAATGACGCTGATACTGCCTTTTACGTCTGTGCGCGCGTGCCTTTTCTGCGATGGATCTGACCTGTTCAGTACTAAGCAGCCCTGCACAGCGTTCTGGGTTCTTCTTCTTTCATGAATTTGTTCTCCGTGCATATTCTGTTCATAAAGTATTGGAGTTGTATTCTGTTATATCCCGTGTCTTCTCTGCGATTGCACGAAGATGGCGACATAGTAGAAGTAAAATACACCACGTCTCCAAACAGAGGAATTCGGAAAGAAAGTGGCGAGACACCCCCAAGAAAAAACATCATCACGTCAATCAAACATGACGCACTTACTTTACGTCAGTGCGCGTGCGTCTCTTCTTCGATGCTTGTGAGGCGTGCGGCTTGTAGATGAAATGTGCTGTGAGTACAAATTTTCGAGTCAACTGACGATAACGGCTGCAGTGAATTTTTCTAATTTTTTTGTATATTTTTTATGGCACCCCAGGCTCATTATCTATGTATAGTAGGAGCGATTTTGAGATCTAAAGTGTGTTCACCAGCACTTTCATCAGGTACGGCTTACGCCAAAAGTATAAAAGCGACAACCTCCAAAATTCACTCAGTTGAGAGTCCGTATTCATGCTATCTATGTCCAAAACAATGGAGTGGTTTAGGTAAATATTACGCCTTTAAACGCCAGAAAGCCACTTTTTCTGAAAAGGGCGATAACTCGCAAATCATGTGTGCAATCGTACCTGAATCGGGCCTTCTATTCAACAATCTTGATTCATTTAGAAACCCCAAATTTGAAATCGATCGGTTCAGTATTTTCGGAGAAATAGGCATCTGAACTGGGTTCACATGCAATGTCAACTCAGGCTCGGTTTACATGAAAACTATAAGAGCGACCATTTTCTAGTAGTGACTCTGTTCAGAGTCCGTATTCAAGCTATCTACTGCCAAAAAATTGAGTGATTTAAATAAATATTACGCCTGTAACGCCAGACAACCAACTTGTCTCAAAAGGGCGATAACTCCCAAATCACTTAAGCAATCATCACACGCTTGAATCGTCTAATGTAACATTTTGATAGATTTCGATACCCCAAATTTGAAGCCATTCGGTTGAGTATTTTCGAAGAAACGGGCCTGGACACAATTCACACACACACGCACACACATCTGCACAGACGGCACTCACTGAGGAGGAGAAGTGCGTTCGGAACAGCATACGCGTCAGCATCGGAGACGCACGCTTCTTACGTCATTGTCAGAGTTACACTTGCAAAATCGTCTCCGCGGGAGATCGGCAGTGACGTGCGTTTGTACCACAGATGCTTGCCTATGAACGTGGAAATTTTAGCCCGTCCTATTATGTTGTTTCCATTACTATGGAAACAACATAAAAATGGTAGCGTACATTAGCTGTACGATGATGTTTACTAGCTGAGCTTGATTGAAGTTAGAATGGGATCCCTTATGGCGCACGGCGATCCTCACCTTGCTGTGTTAGCGTTGGACATTTTCCACTGAGACACGCACGCACTGTAGCTTATAGGGGTAAAGTGTATATTTTCATGGAGCGTTATTCAGGGTCAGTTGTGTCCTATCATTATATAAATATTGCTCCAGCCACCACAGAGATATTAATGTGTTGATTTTTTACCAATGGTTGGATCCATGACGCTCGATTACAGGAGAGGGACATCCTGACTACCACGCAAGCGGACACTATGAAGCAAGGAAACACAAACAGACGACCTGACGGAGATGCTGCAACTTACGCCCTGAAACCTGAACACCACAGCTGAATATCATTTCTACGTCTATAAGTGACTGGAATTGAAGCTGGTCTGGTACCGCAAGTGATGGACGCCCTGGTCCAAGAACTTTATACAGCCTTCACAAAAACTTGACTACTTGCAAATATTATTCGACTTTTCTCGTGGTGGCATGCTGGTGTAGTGCTGAACATCGCTGAAACGGCGGCTTATGTAGGCAAACAAATGAGCACATTTCACAACCAGCGACACATTTTTTGACCTGCATCTCATTTTTGCCGTGCAGAAAGCCCCAGGTATCGCTCACTGAACACTGAAACTCGGTCTAGTTTTGCCGAAATTGCAGATTTTCAAACGCGCCAAGCATGCTGTGTGACGCGCACGTGCCATCCACACAGTGGTCGCCATGTTCACTAATTACCCCTTAACATTGCTTCCGAATTTTACGGGAAAAATCTTATTCGTTTATTGTTTCTGATTTATTGAAACTGTCACCCATTATGTTGACTGGTCCTTAACTTTTTGTGAAGACTGTAGTTAATGGACCCTCTGGGTACAACAATTATCACTGTTACGTGGTGAATGTTCGTAGAGCCCGTCGTCTTACCGAGGGATACGGTGACAGTCAGGCGCACACTCTTCACGTAGCGAGTTCTTATATTGACACACAAAAAGACTCGTGAGCGCGTAGAACAGTTATAGCTGTGTGGAATTTATTACAGCATGTCTCTGGTATCACACTGCACACTCAAGCTTCGCACATATGATAGGCCGTGGGCCAGAGGCCTCTAAAAGGCCTAGTTTTTGAGTTTTTTTCAAATTTGTGGGAATCACTAAATTTTAAGTGTCCCTAAATGTAAATTTCACGCTGATTTCAAATCTGAAGAGATCCCAAACGTAAGTATGCGCACTACTTCAGAAAATGAGGGACAAGTCTGTGATGACCCTTCATAAGAAGTATCAATACTGTGATGTTTTGTGGCTGCAAATGATGCACTATTCTATTCAAAACAATCTGTCTTGTCCCTTTTGCCTATGACAATATAAACTATACATGATTAGTAAACAAATTTGGCAGTTAAGGTTACTTGCAGGTAGGAAAAATATAAGAGAGATAATAAGAAGATAAGAACTTTATTAATCCCCTCAGGAAAATTTATCGTGTACAGCTCTTGATCACATAATACACAGTACAACTATTATGACACAAGAACAAAATCTCCATGAAGAAATCAGCCATGCACCCACACGCGCGTCCACCCATCACATATATATATATATGCACCCACACACTTAAGTGACTTATCCATAGTCATAGCATACACTCTTCTCATGCATACCGCCATGCCACACACCACAAAGTGAAATAACCTGCACACATAATACATACTACATAGTGAAGCTACGTATTATAATTACATTATTAAAAACAAATCTACAATTCAGGGGATACTACTATAGTTCATCATAGGCACTGATCTACTGGTGTACGCCTATGTAATTTACACCATGCATCCACGCACTCTTCACTCATACACCCATCAAATACACTCCTGGCAGAAATACTGTTATGAATTTCATGATTAAGAAGAAAACTGTAATTCAAAATAATTTAGTCCATCACAAAAACAAAATCTCCACATAAAATCAACCATGCTTTGCACACTTATCTGCTCATCCACATATCACATGCGCACACACACTCAGCCATAGTCGTACACTCCACACCTCCACGCCATACATCACCTGGTGAAATACATTCGGATTTCCAATGCACTAGTCATCTTGCCTCATAATTTCAAACATAATATAAAAAGAACTAAAACTGTTAGAATACTTTGAGAACACAACCACAACAGGGGTTATTTCACTTTAGCAGCACACTGTACAGCAGCAACAGGTAGTGGACGGCACGCTCTGAAAACAGACTAAGACCTACAGTTATCTGATCAAAGCTAAGTTCTAATCATCAATTAAACGCTTTAGTAGCTTCAGGCAAGAAAGATCTCCTATGCCTTTAAGTTTGGCTTGCAGGAGTAATTATTCTCCCACTGAATGTACTTCTCTGGCCCTCGATGAGGCTGAACAGGGGGTGTCACTGTCAGACACTGGACATGACAGAGATGTTTTTTTCTCAAGTCTCTTATAATAAATTATCACTTCAAGCCTCTTCTGGGGTTTCCCCACCACTGACTCAGCTTTCTTTACAACTTTGTCCACTCTACCCCTGTCCTGTTTTGAGATCTGACTACCCCAACAGACACAGCCCAAGAAGAGGACACTGCCTACAAAAAGTACAATGGACATGTATACATACATGTGTGTAAAACATGTTCAGAGTTTTCTCACTAGCATCAAAAGAGTGTAATTTCCTCAAGGAGTACAGTCTGGATTGAGATTTCTTTATCACATGATCAGTGTTAGCATTCCAGTTCAGTCTGCTGTCAATAATCACCCCCAAGTATATAATATATAGGTCAACCCTCTGAAATACCTCCCCCTTAATATCTACAGGATCAACATACTTGGCTTTTTTCCCTGAAATCAATACCATTTCTCTGGTCTTACCAATACTGAGATGTAAAAAATGACACCACTCAACAAAGTTTATTGTAAAGATGGGCAACAAACATCATAATATATTATATTGGGAATGAGGAGATTGAGACGCAGCAGTATGCAATAAAGCTGAAAAAAAAAAAAAAACTCCTGACTGAGTACAGTGCCATTAGTATTTAAAACGATAAAGTTGAACAGCATAACGAAACAGTAATGCTCATAATTACTTACAATACAAGGCAGAAAACTGCATGGTCTGTTTTCACGGTCTCTTGGTGTAGCACCTGAATGCCCTGTCTCATCATCTGACTGGTCTGTGAGAATTTAAACTGGTGTTGTCACACTCTCAGATATTGTGGCTTTAATTGTTAATACCTCAGACGTCACTGTCAGAATTTACACTGGCGTTGCCTTAGCCCCCAATGCTGTGGCTTTACCAGTAATTTCTGTCACCTCAGATATCACTGTCATACTCTGATGTGTCACTGTCACAATCTGAAGCACCATCACACACCTGGCTCTCAGCTTCATCTGCACTGTTAGCTACATGTAAGATGTCTTGTGCAGTGGCAAGAATCTTTCTCTTTACAGTCCCACTGACATCAGCAAATTTGTCCAGCCAAACTTCATTAATAGAAGTACCACACATCCACACCAATAAATTGAACAAGCCCACAAGAACCATCTCCATAGCATGCTCCGTTGTGAGATCCTTGCTGTCAGCAGGCCATACTGCTGGTGATGTCACTGACATGACCTGCTCCCTCAGATACATGCTCCCATGGTAAAGTTGCCTCTTGTTGGCCTCATCTGAAAAATATTGTACCAGCAACAGGCATATAGTGACCTTAGGCAGGATGCTTGGCACAGCTGAAATACTCCCCGATCCCCTCCCCAAACAACTCAATTAGTACTGATCTAGGAAGTAGTGGAACTCTCAATTTTTTTTTTTTTTTAAATATACGCTATTCATCGTGCTACGTTGAAGTTGACCGTGACTACAAAGAAGTCTAGACCTGTCTATATTATGAGGTCCGGCAACGTAATTATCAAGATCACTGAAAAATGCTCATATTATCATTGTGATTACATACTATTTTCACGAACTTCTCATTCAATTTAATAAATCAAACCTAATCCGAAGCACCACGAACAAAAGTTGCAGAAACTTACCTTGAACTATGATATGCCTGTAATCGATTGTAGCATTTCTTGTGAAACCCTGCCTCGTCAACGTTGAGGTCACTAAAGGCTTCCAAAGAATGACGAGCGACGTCTCCTTGAGTGCAGACGAACAAAGACCACCTTTCGCGACATTCCGAGACTCTTTGCATCGTTTTCTCGCTGAAAGAAAACTGTTTCACTACTGTTGGTCGCCCGTACAAGCGTGGGCAGCCATTTTGTTTCCAAGCGTAGTCTCTTTCTGATTGGTCGAAAAATTAATTTATTCATCAAGTGAATGAATCGGCGCCTCTTCAGTAAAATCCGATTACCTCCCTTACAAGCTCTTTCTAATTATCTTTCATCCGCGATTAAAAACCAGTGCGCAACATTTCAGCTGAGATCTCCCAGTTTCTATCTAGTTATGGTGTATTATTGATGATAAAAACCAGAAAATGTCATTTGCATTGCAAAAATATTTTATGACACGAAAACCGAGGGCGGCCCACGGCCTATGAGCTTCTCTCGTGCCACACACACACACAAACATCTCAGAGCATTTATATAGTCTCATAGCGTTCTAGCACATTCTAAATCTCAATTATGAAGGAACCAATCAAATATCAGAACATGAATCACCTCCATTACTATTTCAAAACTGAGAAGAATCCAGAATTATCGCGTACACGCCCGCGTTAT